>BJKM01001392.1:46381-64256 GCA_015082035.1 Chaenogobius annularis | reverse complement strand
TTTACTGTTCGTCAAATCATAACTTGTGTAATTTGTGTGGATTTTGGCTCTTTACAGTATGATTGCTAGCCAATAGTAGTGGAATTGCCGAGCACAATTATAAACTTTACAAAAATGGTCAAACTGGGGACAAATGGGACACATTTTTGGTCAAATCTGAAATAGTGTTCACTCCTAAAGTAGGACATTTATATTGGAGCCAGCATCAGTCCCACCGAAGTTAGACGACTCTTAGATTTGGCCATTCCCCAAGTTGTTCAGACTTTTGAAATCAAAATTTCTTTGCCCTTTCAAATGAACCAATTCCATGAGAACCCAATTCTAATCAAACCTTAAAAAAAAAAAAAAAAAAAAAAAAAAGTTATTGCCTGAGTAAAGGTTTCAAATTCTGAAATGGACCAAAAGTGGAAAATAATGTGATTTAAAATGAACAAACAGGGATAATCCTTCAGAAATATCAAAGTATGAAAACTCCAGGTGGTTTTGTCCAAGGCACTGTTTAAAGAGCCGCTTTAACCATTAATCTCATGTAACATTGTCAGAAATCTCCAAATGCAATCAAATCCTCGCACAAAATCCTGATTTTTAGGATTTACTGGACAACCATTTCCAAAATGTGGAGTCCACAATATTAACAGGGCAGTGCAGTAAGAAAAAGGGAACGACGAGCAGCAAATTGTCAAATTGCTGCGGCCAGTCCCACAAGGCCGGCATATGTGCTGTCCTCTTAACCACGAGCTGCACACTCAAACACAATTCGAAGGCAAGAAAATTTTGTAAAGAATTTTTTTTTTTAGATGGAGATAAAGTTTTTTAAATACCATTATCCTATTGATGCGATTTCAGTTAATACGATCTATAGCGTTACTTCTACACCATTTTACCTCTGGTCGCCTCTCTTCTGGAATATTCTGACGACGTGGCATTTTAAAAGGGTCCCCAAGTGTCTTGCCCAATAGCACACTTCCAGTAAACTACACAGTAGAAACGATCGATATTTGAGAGATTCAAACTGTTGTGGGTTTTGGATGAATCCCTTCTGCTTTTTAACCTCCAGCGTGAAATGAAACGTGTAAAGAACAAAAACAGCACAAGTACTAAGAAACATTCTTTAATTTTTTCCCTTTACAAGGATATATTTAAGAATTTTTTAAACATTTGTTACAAAACGCGTGTCTTGGCACACAGTTGACATTAGAACATTAGACAGTGCTGTGGGAGGACAGTACAAAACAGTCAACAAAAAAACAAATCTGTACAAAACAAACATTTTCCAAGACTTTTTATAATACCACCAATAAATAGAACATGTTCCACTGCTGCGCTCACATTTGTCTGATAAAAGGAATCGAGAACAGGAGCGGTTTAAAAAAAAAAAGGAGAGGATAAAAATACCAACTGACCCTGACATTGTAAACTAGGACACATCAGCTGCACTACTAAACATAAGACTCACTCATACACACACAGACACACACTCAACGTGTACAGGCAGCCGCAGGCGCCCTGGGGCAGAAGAGGGGCCTGCTGCTCTTCACCTCAGATAGCGGCGGCTCCTATGGCTTGAGTGTCGGGGCTCAGGGGGCTCAGACAGCGGTCCTGGGGCAGGGGCAGGGGCTGGGCCAAGTGCTACCACACCTCTGGCACCTCGAACAGTGTAGAAGAGGACGACACGTCTGGAAGCACAAAGGGAAAAGTTCTGTACTTGAGACGCATGCTTCTCCCCAGGTACTGCGTATTGGACTAGAACAAAATGTGAAGTGACGTTCTACTTCTGCTCATTGTGAACAGCAACATTGATCTAAAATGGCTCAACAGAATCAGGTCCACGGACTTCCTGTTCAAAGCTGCAGAACTGATAAGCCCCGCCTCTTCATAATGACGTTTCACTGTAACAAGCAGATTATTTTTTACATGTTTTTAGTAAGTGGCCCAGTGACACATGTAGAGTTCTAAAATGTCAGCATCTTAATTTTTACAGGGATGTGGGCGGGGATAGGGGGTAGGTGAAAACAGGATCAATCAAAATACAATAAAATTAAAAGTTAAGACATCTGCCCCTTACTCAGGGGAGGAAAGAACACTGAAAATATGTAACTAGTACTTTTCATGCATACTTTTTCCTGGCGCACATGAAAGTACACATTCAAAAGTACTAATGACCCTAGTGTTGTGACACTGAAAGCACGCAGAGCTGCACGGGGCATGTGCAGAAACGTTCAGCGTAAAACACAAACAAAGCGTTTTTACTCAGAGGTTGTCAAAGTACAACATGGAAGGTAAAGAGCAGACTTATGCTTCTGACCTGTGCTCGGCCCAAGTCCTGTCATTGTGTCCTTAGGCAAGACACTTCACACACATTTATACTAGCCAATATGGGTGAATGACTGGTGGTGGGAGGGGCCGATGGCACAGATTGGACCCCTCACTTCTGTTAGTCTGCCCTAGGGCAGCTGTGGCTTCAGTAGTCACTTACCACAACAGAGTGGGGAGAGAATGAGTGTAGCACTCTGAGGAGTCGACAAGCCTGCAACGGCCGTTACACGTGGAAGGCTTCATCATAAACGACAGTAAACATGTTCTAAAGGTCAGTAATACCTGCAGGACACTTCCCTGGGACTGTGATGAAAGAGGGCCTTAACCGCAACTGAAGACGTTTAAACAGGGTTTTCAGATCTTTGGAAACGATGCTTTTAAAAAGGACAAACTAGGTCAGAGAGTGCAGAGCCCTGAAACATTTGCTCCGTTTGGACGACACACGCTCTAGAGCAAATATTTTTCCTGATACCACAGGACCTAATTTAAGTACAAATGCAAAAGCAAAATGACTTCACTACTTAAGTACGTCTTGCACCACTCTCAACTTGAACCGGATTTGTTTTAGAGAAAGTGTTCAAGGTTCCTAGTCCTTCACCTTTCTTTTTCTTTTTGTGTCCCTTCTTGTTTGTTCCGGGAGCCTGCTGCCAGCCGCCCGTGCCCTCTGTGTCCACCACCTCTGGACTGCTCCGATCCTGCTCCGGCTCTGGGCTGGAGCCGGACGACTCGGACACGTCTCTGCACAGATTCAGTGTTGGTCAGAGTGAGCTCCTCCAGGACAAATGAGCAGTCAGACTTACCCCGTTTTCAGCCAACCTTCGGACGTCTTGCTTTCCACAGCTTCAGAGTTAGCCTCTCCTGAAACCACCAGAGCAGTGTTTGAGTTCATTTTAATTAAATCAATTCCTTTTGCTCCTTTTGTGCTCTACCCAAGGGCTTAGTAGTAAGCGCTGCATTACAATCGCAATACAAATAATCTCAGAACACCAAACAAAAAAAAAAAAGGTATATAGTCTACTGGACATTTTTTTTGAAAAATCAAAAGATGTTTCGGACTTCCAGGATGATGGTAGCTTAGTGCAGACGTGTCTGGCTGCGGTCTTACCCGTGGAAATAATCACTCTTTATTACGAGTTCACCTGAGGAGACACGATATTTTTACATGGGAGCAGACATATGAAAAAACTGGACACTTGATTCAGGAACATGTCCAACAAACAAGAAAAACGCAGCCGAGAACCAGACTAACAATGCTATATCCACGTTAGCTAGCTCCCTAGCTGCGCCAACCCCTGCATGGCCAGACGCCGGCACCAGCCGCCCGCGCGCCCAGACCCCGACTCAAGCGCCGCTGCTGTTGTTCCAAGCGACCGGTCCAGCTAAAGCGCCAGATCAGATTGATCTCTGGAGGAAAGGCGACCTGGTGATTATGGCAGCTTTACGGGAGATTACTGACAGGATTACAAAAACGGTGGTTGCAAAGATAAGAAAATGTGCGATTTGAAATCCAAAAATGGCAAGCTGGACACCTGAAGAAATGCCATCTTTTTGGACACTCCAAATTTGCCTGCCATGTCCAAAGAGCAAAACAAAAAAAATGAAACGACTACTGAAGTTCAAAGTGCAATCAACAGACTAAAAAAAAACAAATCTCCGGGGGAGCGACGGGTTCACCTCAGAGTGGTATAAAGCTCTGAAAGACACACTCACTCCTCCGTTTTTAGAGCAACCTTTAACTGGGCCCAGGACAAAAAAAAAGCTCAGATCCCTCAGAGTTGGAAAGAGGCCATCATATCCTTGATACCTAAAGAGGAGAAGGATAGACTCGATTGTGCCTCAAACTCAGACCAATATACATTCTGAATGTGGACTATCTTATATGCACCTCAATTATGTCCAAAAGAATGGAACAAATACTCCCAGACCTAATCCATAATGATCAGACAGGATTTATAAACACATAAGACGATCCTTACACTTAATGAACCATATACAAAAACAAAAACTAAAGTCTGAACGCAGAGAAAGCTTTTGATTCCGTTAGCTGCTCTTATTTAAAGACAAATTTAAAATGGAACATTTAATACTAAAAAAAAGTATTGAGGCTCTTTACAATAGCCCAACATCAACAATTAAAATGAACAGTCATTTGCCAGACGCACCGACTTTGGAGAGAGGGGTGAGGCAGGGTTGTGTTTGGTCCCCCCTTTTGTTCGCTTTGTACTTGGAACAGTTGGCCCAATAATATATTAGTCTCAATTGATGGGACAGACCGTAAAATTGCCTGTTGCTGATGTCTTACTATATTTAACCAAGCCAGAAATGTCCATACCAAATCTGATGCATTTCCTTCATGATATTAAATGTATGTTTTTCTAAAAGAAACGTAATTCCTTAAATATTTAGGTGTGGTCCTCCATTAAGAACCATCAACAATTTTAGAGAAAAACTATACACCACTATAAAGCAATGAAAAAATTGATTCTTATCCCATACTTTAGTCCAAATCATACGATTGAAACTATAAAAAGAAATGTTTTGCCCAGATTTCTCCATCTGTTCCAGACTCTCGATTTCCATTCAAAAGCGGCTGTTTGATGAATGGAAGAAAAACAAGCTCAAGATTTGTACGGCAAGGCAATAAACCTCAAATCTGATTTCAAACTTTACAATTATCAAAATAAAAAAGGTTGGGGTTTACCTTGAATGAAAAATAACTGTTTCAGCTCAGAGCTGGTGTGACCCGGAATATGAAGCTCAATGGCAGAAGAGAGATTCAAGTTGTGCCAGTTCTGTACCGAAAAGAACTGATCTGAGATTCAAGGTCCGGATTACAAAAAAAACAAACAAAAAAAAAAGGTAGAAAAATGTTTCACCAGATTGTAAAAAGATAAATCAAATGAAAAGCTTTGATATGTTGAAAGAATCTGTTGAGAAAATGTACATATATGCTAAAGCAAAGACAGTAATTATACAAATGTTCAGCTGTATCTTGACCTTTGTGTGCCCCTGTTGAAAGTGTGTCAGAGCATCTCAGCTACATAATGGAACAGGAAGTGTGCGGTGCGGTCTCGGCAAGTGCGAAACTAGCACTCTGCAGCTTTGCACCAGAGAAGTATATATGTGTCTAAAGGGCTGCGCGCTGTGGTCGCAGACCGGTCAAATCCAGTCTGAGTCGTAACTTACGAAAAAAAGAGGAATTGTGCCTACGCTTGTTCAAAATGTATTCTTATGTACCCAAGCACCGCCTACATGTGTAAACTAAATAAAAGCTTTGAGCACGCCGAGGACGGGTGGGAGTCTACTTAACTCAGCAATAGTAGTGGCTGGGGTGTGAGTAGGATCTCACACGACCTCCCCGTGCGCACGTTAAACCTGAATACCGGTGGTGACTGTGTGTCATTTCTTGCAAGGTGAAACTGTTCTGATGAGTGTTGTCTGAATCTGTGGTTTTGCTGAATGATACAACTGTTTATTCTACACTCGTTGTGTATAATTTCTTGACAGTTAATTGGTCCTTCGAAGCCGGATGTGGAGTCTTCGCGGAGGGTGAGGACCGGTGATTGGAAAGCGTCTGCGCAGACCCGGCTAGTGTCCGAAGGAAAACCGTGTTTCCAAGCGGCAATCTCCTCTCAACATCCTCTCCGTCGACGCCCATCCGCCCAGTGTAACAGCGCCACAATCCAGACAGGTCAGAACACCTCTCTAAAGTATTTGAGAGAAAGGTAATATTTAGCTGTTGGACCAGTTAAAGTAGAGTGAGTGTGCTTGGTTTGATTGGTATACACTGAGAAGTAATTCTCGGAGTATACATAGGGAAGTGAGGTGCGCATTTGAAGGGGATTTGAGGGGAGTGAAAAGACACTTTATAATTGAGCACTGGCCTGAGAGTCAGGTGGACTCGATTATTCTCTCAAATTAAACCTCGAAGGAAATGGCATCAAACGACCCTGACCCCAAAGGAAAGGGAGGATCCAAAGTGATCAGAGCAAAAGTCCAGAGGGATCCTCCCGAGATACCACCAGACGAAATAACTCCGGAACAATTTATGCGGCAACAGTTCCCTAGTTCAGTAAAATTTCTAAAAAAGTGGAAAAATAAATACTCATGGGCACCAACATTTGACGAAAAAGAAATACATCGATTAATGACTAATCTCGCTGTGCATGACGCAGATAAAGGACGAAACTCGAAAATAAATCCAGGAAGTCAAACAATGAATGCGCGCCTATGGGCAGATGAAAGTAGGCGCAGGAAAAATAGAATGATTGAACTTAATAAAAAATCAGGATCAGGACAAGTTAAAGTGTGCTCAGTAGCACGGAAAGAGGACAACGATGGCACTGTAGTGTTGACTACAGCTCCGGTTGGACAAGTACCGGAACAACAAGGACTACAGAATGACCCTCTGGCAATGCCTGGTCCATTGCCAAACACACCTATGGCCCGAACTAACCCCTTTAACCCCATATATCCTCCACTCCCAAATCCAGCCACGTATCAACCTGCCGATGTGGCACAAAACAGCCCGACCTCGCCACCCTCCTATAGTGCTGTGTCAGGACCAATGTTGTCTCCACTGCCCCGTATGGCACTACGTCAACGTCATCAGGTAACGCCAGGAGCACCTGAGAGACTTAAAACTAAAGGGAAAAGACCCAAAAGACCGGTTAGCCAAAATATTTTTGACCCGTATGACCCAGAGCCGTTTGAGGGCTCAGACGAGGACGATGAGCCCGGCAGGGGGGGTAGGGCCATTTGTGGATGCCTATCCATTGATTACCCTCCCTAATCCTGCTGCGCACATAGACGGACAACCACCCACTGTCACGGTGTACAGGACATGGACTCAGGCTGACATAAAGGCGGCTCTAGAAGGAATTCCCAAAATGGAAAAGGATGTGACAGGCTGTATACAGGGACTAGCCGATTTGGTTACGTCATATTACCTAAACGGCAGGGAAATGCAGCGCGTGTTAATGATGATGATGGGCCACAAATGGGCAAAAGTTCGTGATGCGTTCGTTCCAGATGTCGATAACGCACCAAAAGCGGCAGTGGCAGTCTTAGCTGAATTGAGAAAAGAAAATGGCATTTTTGGCAAATTGACTGAAATATATAGGAATCTACCAGATTGGGGGAAGATACAGCAAACAAAACAGGGTGACAACGAACTGTTCGAACTCTACGAGGCCAGAATGATGGACATTTTTACAAGCCACTCTGGCCTCCAAGATGACGGACAGCCGCAGGGAGCGTTTAAACAACAATTAAAGAATGCCGTTTTAATGGGGATGCGAGAGGAAGAGCGACGGTGGATAAAAAAAAAAACTGCGTGGGATTAGCACGGATGGAATATGAGACATTTTGCGACTATGCCAAGCATGCAGAAAGGGTGCAGCGTGAAAAGAGGAAGAAGGCTGCGTCACAAGTTTTATTTAGCACCGATGGAACCGAGACCTACGTTTTTGAGCCAAAGAAAGGAGCAAAGGGAAAGCAAGGGTTTAAGCAGAAGCAGCAAAACCGAGGGGACAGTGACCAGAGGGACATCGACAGAAAAGAGAGACGCTGTTACCGATGTCACAAGAAGGGACACATGGCCAGGGATTGTGAGCAGAAAGACAAACAAAGTGACCGAGAAAGAGAAGAGAAAGTAGGGAGACGGAGACTGCGTGACGGTAGTGACAGCGACGAAGAGCAAGTCGCGTGACTAGATCCCGTGACATACATGCCACGCGCGGAAGAAGCAGAAATAGTAGACCCAGACCCCCTTCCCCAGTGGCTAGACGACGTAGACAATGAAGGAGAAATGCTAGTTCTCAGTGCAGATACAATTGACTATGTGACAAAACCAGAAATCGTACTCTCAGTGAGAGGACAGCCAATGTTATTTCTTGTAGACACGGGAGCGGAGCGCACGGTCATACGCGACATTAGAGGCATCCCACGAAGCGACGACACAATCAGAGTAATGTCAGCAAACGGAAAAGTGACAAAAAATTGGATTAGCGAACGGATTCAGCTCGGACTTGCAGGGGACGGCGGTAATGACATCACCACAGTAAAAGTCGTTTTAGCACCTGAGTGCCCCCATAATCTGTTAGGAAGAGATTTAATATTGCGCTTAAAATTAACCATCCAGCCAGGGCCAGCGGGCCACTTAGTGGTGATAAGAAATAGCGCGGCCTGCATGGTGGTCGAAGGACGGGAAGCTCCTCACTACTGGTGGAGCTTGGATTTACCGATAAATGATCCCGGAAAAGTGGCTCATTTTCTGCTTTTTCTGGCCAAAAGATACACTAATGATCAAGCTGACTATATGCCCGAAGACGATTTGCATATGACGCTCAGGTATAAACGCCTCCCCGGCCCAGACCCTATTTATGATGACGCAGTTAAAAAGCTAGGCCCACAAACAGTGTTGATAGATTACCTCTACTTTAAAGACAAAGTGAGCTTTTGCAATGCGGATACAACAGCGGCAGTACAGACTTTGATGCCAGCTTATCATCAGCGACACATATCGTTGAGCAAAGGATTGCGCGATAAATGGAGAGATCTTGGGGCGCTAAGAGGGTACGTGTCCGGCATTGACGACTGGGAACCGACACAAAAGGCAAAGATTGACAAGAGCAGAACAACAGGATGGTCTAGAAAACTCTTAAATTACCGTGTGACCACGACCCCCGCCGCACATCTTGCTGCAGCTGCAGAGTGACAGTCATTTCTAACTGAGGAGGAGGATGCAGGAGCGTACCTCACTCAATCGGAGGAAGTGGCGCTCGCGGAGGTCCCCACAACACTATGGAGCACTGGTCCAGAGGACGTGGGGTTAATGCAGGGCGCCCAACCCGTCACTATAAAAGGAAAAACTGAATATAGACCAAAAGTGAGACAATATCCATTAAAACCCGACGCAGAAAAGGGGATAGCACCAGTAATAAAAGCATTATTAAAAGCAGATGTAATCTTTGAATGTCCCGACGCGACATGTTTAACACCAATATTTCCAGTAAAAAAAAGCGCCTCCCTCCCTGTCGTGGAGAATGATACAGGACTTACGAGCAGTAAATGAAGCAGTTCAGCAACGAGCGCCTAACGTTCCTAACCCACACACGCTATTAAATCAAGTAGACCCAGAAGCTAAATATTTTACTGTAATTGATATGGCAAATGCATTCTTTTCAATACCTCTGACAGAGGAAGCTTCAAAATGGTTCGGATTCACGTTCAAAGGTGTAACATACTCTTTTAAACGCCTCCCACAAGGTTATGGAGAAAGCCCAACTATATATAGCCAATGTATGAACAACTTGCTCTCAAAATTCAACCCAACGCATGGAAGCAACATTCACGTCTATGTAGATGACATTTTGCTCACTAACAAAAATCAACTCGCCTGTAAATTGGACACAATAGAATTATTAAAATATTTGGCCCAAACAGGGAACAAAGTGAGCAAAAATAAATTGCAGCTATGGACGGACTCAGTAAAATACCTAGGACACACGCTCACACAAAGTGGCCGTACTATCTGCGAAAGCAGGAAGTCCGCCATTTTGTCGACTCCCTTACCGCGAACTAAAAAACAGTTAATGTCGTTCTTAGGACTATGTAATTACTGCAGACTATGGATTCTAGACTACGCGGTGATCACTAAACCTCTTCAAAAATTAATGCACGATGAAAAGTTGCCTATGTCCGCAGAGCTTGCCTGGACGGACGAAGCTCAAGACGCATTTTGCAATCTGAAACAGACTTTAGTTTCTGCCTCAGTCTTAGCATTACCTGACTATACTAAACCCTTTGTACAGATGTGTGATGTAAAAGGAGGGTTTATGACCTCAGTTTTATGCCAAAAACACGGACAGAAAATGCGCCCCATCGCCTATTATTCCACCCAACTAGACCCAGTGGCTCGCGCCACCCCTCCATGTGTACAAGCAGTCGTAGCCGCAGCTCTAGCTGTCCAAGCCTCCGCTGAAAGTAGTGTTGTTTCACCCGCTCACATTAAAGGTCCCCCATGCAGTGAGCCTCTTGTTGTTGCAAACTAACATGGCATTTCTGTCACCATCACGTCATCTGATGTGCATGGCTACATTGTTGTCTCAGCCCCATCTAGTGGTCGAACGATGTACCACACTAAACCCGTCCACATTAATGCCTATCAGTGACGAAGGAACACCCCACTCCTGCGCAGAGCGAGCACAGGAGGATTTTAGACCCAGACCAGACTTGACGGACACTCCACTGACTGGTGGAACTACCATTTATGTTGACGGATCTGCAGGGAAAAATAGTAAAGGTCAAAATTGTGTAGGCTACGGAATTAGCACACAAACAAAAATCTTACAACAGGGCAAATTGCCATCTAACTATTCCGCTCAATCAGCTGAACTCACGGCTTTAATAGAGGCCTGTAAATTATTCAAAGGAAAAAGCGTAACAATATATACTGATAGTCAATATGCGTTTGGATCAGTGCATCAATTTTGTAAACAATGGTCGTTACGAGGGTTTAAAACAGCTGCTGGCAAAGACGTGGCACACAAAGAACTACTAGAGCAGCTACTTGATGCTATTAAATTACCAAAGCAGGTAGCTGTCTGCAAATGTGCGGCTCATACTTCCGGTATCGATGACGTCTCTGTAGGAAATAGGCTTGCTGACAAAGCTGCAAAGGAAGCAGCCCAAATATATGTGACAAATGAAATTACTGAAGCAACAGAGGACATACTACAAGACTATCAATCTAGAGCACCACATGCCGAGAAATTAAAATGGCAACAAAAAGGATGTAAAATGGAAAAACAACACATACATGGGACCAGTAGGAAAACCGTGGTTACCACGGTCATTATATAAATGGGCGGCAGAAGTGACACATGGGCCTTGCCATGTGTCAACACGGGGAATGGTAGAATTATTACACAAGCATTACAATACAACTGGATTTAGTACTTATTCTCAAAATTTTTGCAAACAATGTTTAATTTGTATTAAAAACAACAGTCAAGGCGCAGTGCGCCCAAAGCGCGGAGCATTTCCTCCCCCACCACACCCATTCCACACCATACATATGGATTATATTCAATTAAATAAAGTTAAAGGGGTAGAGTATTGCTTAGTCATCATAGATGCATATTCAAAATGGGTGGAAATGTTCCCTACAGCTAAACCAGATGCCTTAACTGTAGCTAAAGCGCTGTGTAAAAGCATCATCCCAACATTTGGTGTGCCATGTGTCATAAGATCAGACAACGGAACTCATTTTGTGAATGATGTCATAGACAAAATAGCGGAACACTTCAAGATAAAATTTACGACGTCATTGTAAATACCATCCGCAATCGGCTGGTCTCGTGGAACGCCACAACGGGACAATAAAGAATAAATTATGCAAGGCTTCTAAAGACACTGGAAGAACTTGGCCAGATTGCATAGACCTGGTAAAATTGAACATGCACATTCTTCCAGCAGAAGGAAATACTCTGACTCCGTTCGAAATGCTCTATGGAAGACCATATACTTTACCAGACCTACAGTTGTGCGAAAAGGACTCTCCAGACTCTGAACATGACCTAGTTTACTACATGAGAAAAACATTAGAAATGCGAAATTGCAAAAATACAAATGAATTGCCCCCAGGAACTTTATCTCCACAGGATAAGCCCGTGCAACCCGGGGATCACGTGTTCATCAAGGTCATCAAAAGGAAAAGCGTGGAACAGCCCCCGGTGGGAGGGACCCTACCGCGTGACCCTCTCAACTCCTACAGCTGTCAAGGTCGAAGGGCGGGCCACGTGGATCCACCTCTCACACTGCAAACACCGAGATCCAGCTGACCTTGTGCCCTAAAATCATCGCCCTCTCTCGCACGACGGTAGACGCAGGACTTCACTTTGAAAGCTGAGACTACAACGGAGAGTTTTGGTGAGCAAATCACAGGCCTCCGCTACGATGAGAACGATCCAGGTTCTGATAAGCATCGGCTTAGGCCTGGCTACGCTGAACGTCGCGTGCAATGGCGAAGGGACAGGAGAACAAATGCAGGCTGATGCCTGCACTAAAGACACAGGCTGGACCCTGAATGATAGACCAGTGTATTCCATCTCATTTTTGTGTACCACCCGCTCCACAAGTATGTTTATATTCAGTACGCTGAGTTAGTGAAGAGAATGTCCCCCGTGCTGATACACCCCAACTGTATGACTTACTGCCGCGAGGAACATCAGGCCTGTGTGCCCTTGTCTCTCTGCTACTACCAATTAATGTGTTTCCTATTACCGCTAACGACATTCTAGGGAAAAGAGATCACACTCCGCCTTTTGAGTCATATCGTGTTAAACGCTCAACCGCGCCCTGGCTGACTGCCTCCGATCCCACGTATATCGATGCAATAGGCGTGCCACGAGGAGTACCAGACGAATACAAACTCGTGGACCAGGTCGCGGCTGGGTTCGAAAGCATCTTTATTTGGATAACACCCAATAAAAACATTGATCGCATAAATTACATTCACTATAATGTCCAGAAGCTTGGAAATTACACTGAACAAGGATTTGTTGCTATTCATGAACAACTTTCTGCCACTTCCCTTATGGCATTTCAAAATAGAATAGCCCTCGACATGCTCCTGGCCGAACGCAACGGGGTGTGTTCATTGTTCCCCGATGGCCAGTGCTGCACATACCTGCCCAACAACACGCAGGCTGGTGGAAAACTGACACAAGTGATTGAGGGACTTAAGACGTTTAATAAACGTTTAAAGGACCATTCCGGTATCAGTAACCCCTGGGACAGGTGGTTTGACTACTTCGGTAAATACAAGGTCCTTGTTCAGTCAGCACTGCTATCTGTAGCCGTATTTGCAGCTTTATTGACATTATGTGGCTGTTGTTGCATCCCGTGTCTTCGTGGTCTCATGCAGCGTCTTATTGACCGTTCTTTGGAACCGGTTAACTCGGCATTAGCCTCTGAGCAGGTCCAACTACTGATCCTTGACCCTGACGACGACCTCCCAGACGATGACCCTGGACATAGATAAGTGACACCACATGAGTACCCTGAGTGTACCAAACAAGTAACTGGTCTATGAATGTATACAATTAAAGTCTGAACCAGAAGGATTGTATTACTGATGTGCAACAGTGAAATTTGTATAAACACGGGGAAATTGTTGAGAAAATGTACATATATGCTAAAGCAAAGACAGTAATTATACAAATGTTCAGCTGTATCTTGACCTTTGTGTGCCCCTGTTGAAAGTGTGTCAGAGCATCTCAGCTACATAATGGAACAGGAAGTGTGCGGTCTCGGCAAGTGCGAAACTAGCACTCTGCAGCTTTGCACCAGAGAAGTATATATGTGTCTAAAGGGCTGCGCGCTGTGGTCGCAGACCGGTCAAATCCAGTCTGAGTCGTAACTTACGAAAAAGAGGAATTGTGCCTACGCTTGTTCAAAATGTATTCTTATGTACCCAAGCACCGCCTACATGTGTAAACTAAATAAAAGCTTTGAGCACGCCGAGGACGGGTGGGAGTCTACTTAACTCAGCAATAGTAGTGGCTGGGGTGTGAGTAGGATCTCACACGACCTCCCCGTGCGCACGTTAAACCTGAATACCGGTGGTGACTGTGTGTCATTTCTTGCAAGGTGAAACTGTTCTGATGAGTGTTGTCTGAATCTGTGGTTTTGCTGAATGATACAACTGTTTATTCTACACTCGTTGTGTATAATTTCTTGACAAATCCTTTGGCCCGAGAAACACATACACACATTTTACACATAAGGAGTTATTAAAACAAGCCAGTTTATTTGTTTGATTTCTGGGTTATGCCTTTGTGTACAAAGTAATGATCATTATAACCCTCTGACACATTTTTATCAAGGCTTATAAATCAGAACTTTCAAGGGAAATGATATCATTGCAATACTAATCTACTACATTTGATCACACCCACATGAAAAGACCAGTTTTAGTTCAGTCTCTGTCTAATCCGGCCGCAGCTGAAATTCAGTGCTTTATTTTAACTTATGTTTCTATTCCATGCAAGACTAAAGGCAGCAGTTTGTCACTTTGACAGGTTGAAAATCAGACTGCCTTCACAGCTTTGAGCCTAGACTTGGACCATGTCAGAGCAGAGGCCTGGAAGACTGTTCCAGATGAGAGGGGCATAGAAGCATGTTTGTACTCCAGACAGAAACCCCCTGTGTGCGACTGACCCCTGATATAGGCGTTCGTCGTACGAGACTCACCGTCAGTCTTGAGCTTCTTTCCTCCTGCCACGTCGGCGTAGGAGAGGTGGGACCAGCCTTCTCCTGCAGCCGGGTCTCCTCCCTGCTCAGGCTGCACGGGGCTCAGGCAGCGCTTCCTCAGGCCCCTGACGACACACACACACACACACACACACACACACACACACTTTAGGTACGTCTCCTGCCACAGTACACCTAGGTCACTCAAAGTCCAGACTCTGGTCAGGATATTACTTTGGCCTCTCACATTGATCCGAGGGCTAACAGTCATGTTCAAAAGCGACACTAAAGGTTTACTCCCTGAAAAAGTAAAGAGAAAGCCAGTCCGTGTTCTCCTCGACTCCGTTCTCATGCACTACATGCAAGGTTCTCCAGAGGTCAGAAGCACTGAATGAGATGAGGAGTGTTGAACTAAATAAAAGTCTGTCCTAGAGCAGAACAGTCATGAGTCCCTGTGCAGTCAGGTCCTGATGCTCACAGAAACCGGAGCAGAGGCGCTGTGCTCAGTCTGCGGCTTCTAAAGCCAATTCAGAGTCAAAACACAAACATCTGGTGAGGGAGACAATACCAACTGAACTTCTAACTTGGCTCAAGTGTCTGATTCATGTGAAGAACTCCAGAGTGAATCTGGAAAGACTCACTGAATGCAGTTTAAAAACACACACGAACCATTGTGTGCATGTGAAACACAAAAGTCTGTATTTCTCTTAAAATAGGATACACACCTGTGTTTGGTGAGACACAAGCAGAGAAGAGAGGGGAAAAGGAGGGGAATTAAATGAGTGAACAGGCGAACTTGACTCTTACTCCACTGCACAGTATTTTACCATCAGAACGGCACAGGCTCAGGGATAAACACCAATGTGCAGCTCATGTTTGGTCCTTTATACATGATTAAATCTATGACATTGATCCAAATAATAAAAGTGTTATAAAAGTGCAATGGTCAACACTGCAGATTCATAACCGGCGAAAGGCTCAAATATGCTCCACTTTGGTACGTGAACGGCTGTGTGCATTCCAAGGGTGGTCACCAGCAGTTTCTAACCTGTGTTCTGGTATACGACCACCAGAGGGGACTCAGTGCACTTTTTCTTCTGTTTGGCCCAATTCTGACCAAGAACAACAAAGATGGCAGCACCCAGTTTTTAGATCACATTTGTTGGAAAAAGCCAAGCCCCCTGGGCTCAAGATGGCGGCCCATTCAAGTCAATGGCAGCTGCTCACTGGCGCATGTCGCCAGTTAGCCTTTAGCATTTTGCTCGGAAGAGGCTTGCATGCCATGTGACCGCTCTGACCAATCACAATCAGAGCGAGAGTTACTAGAGCGGCGCAGAGGCCAGTGCGCGATAAAGGGAAATATTTGAAAACTGGTTTTGAGAAAACTGAAGGATTTTGAACCAGAAAAAAGTGAATGACCTGATAAAAGGTGTTATTTTTAGTAGCTCCATGGTGCGAACAGAGCGAGGAGTGAGCCCGCTGTCACTGCATAATCATAAAATCAAGCCGGTTCACCCATGGAGCTATTCAAATATCGGGTTTACCTTGAAGTCTAGCTCAGGGTCTGGCCCAATGCTGTTCCCTCGGGTCGACGGCCCTCATTAGTTCCATGATTTGTTCTGTTATTAAAACTTATGGATCCACAGTTTTACGCCTGCGGCTCGTTCATGGCACTTCAGCTCGTGCACGTCACCTACATGCGCCGATTGGTCAGGACGGTTACCGCACGAGCTGGGCTAGAGCAGCGCGCTAGAGCGTAGCCAATTGCTTAAAATGTTTAAAAGACAACTGAAGAATTTTAAACCAACCAGAAAAAGTTAATGACCTGAAAATAGGTCAAAACTGCCGCTATATCCGATATGTCTGCCAGTCGTAGGTCCCCGTCAGCCGAACACAAGCGGTTTTTCGTTACATTGCGCTCTAGGTGAAAAAAGCTTTCTGGACCGCACGATTATTTCCGCTGCAGTACCATTGGACTGGCCACTGGGGCCGAAGCGACATGTTTGGGCTAGCAATACTCATGTAGATAATATAATACATCCATGGGAAAAGCCAGCACGCTGTGTTCACTACTGCCCCCAGTGGTCAGCACATGACATGTACAGCTCAGTTTCTGTACAGCCATGAGCAGACCAATCACACATGGGTACAGAACAGAGGATGGACAGAAGCCTCTATGCGTTTTCGTAGGCCCCTGGAATGTAGAGCATAAATGAGCCTTTAGTGCTCTGTCCAAGTTGCCATTGCAACAAGTCACACTAAGAAAGTAAACCAGTTTATGAAACAAGCCTCTCGATTCAAATATGTGAAGCAATTCATCTTCAAGTGTGCGTCCAAAGACAGAACAGCCTAACTCACCGCGCGTGTGTGCGTCCAAAGACAGAACAGCCTAACTCACCGCGCGTGTGTGTGCGTCCAAAGACAGAACAGCCTAACTCACCGCGCGTGTGTGTGCGTCCAAAGACAGAACAGCCTAACTCACCGCGCGTGTGTGTGCGTCCAAAGACAGAACAGCCTAACTCACCGCGCGTGTGTGTGCGTCCAAAGACAGAACAGCCTAACTCACCGCGCGTGTGTGTGCGTCCAAAGACAGAACAGCCTAACTCACCGCGTGTGTGTGCATCCAAAGACAGAACAGCCTAACTCACCGCGTGTGTGTATCCAAAGACAGAACAGCCTAACTCACCGCGCGTGTGTGCGTCCAAAGACAGAACAGCCTAACTCACCGCGCGTGTGTGCGTCCAAAGACAGAACAGCCTAACTCACCGCGCGTGTGTGTGCGTCCAAAGACAGAACAGCCTAACTCACCGCGCGCGTGTGTGCGTCCAAAGACAGAACAGCCTAACTCACCGCGCGTGTGTGTGTGTCCAAAGACAGAACAGCCTAACTCACCGCGCGCGTGTGTGTGTGTGTCCAAAGACAGAACAGCCTAACTCACGTGTGTGTCCAAAGCGCGCGTGCGTGTGTGTCCAAAGACAGAACAGCCTAACTCACGCGCGTGTGTGTGCGTCCAAAGACAGAACAGCCTAACTCACCGCGCGTGTGTGTGCGTCCAAAGACAGAACAGCCTAACTCACCGCCGCGTGTGTGTGTGTCCAAAGACAGAACAGCCTAACTCACCGCGCGTGTGTGTGCGTCCAAAGACAGAACAGCCTAACTCACGCGCGCGTGTGTGCGTCCAAAGACAGAACAGCCTAACTCACCGCGTGTGTATCCAAAGACAGAACAGCCTAACTCACCGCGTGTGTGTATCCAAAGACAGAACAGCCTAACTCACCGCGTGTATCCAAAGACAGAACAG
>BJKM01001392.1:0-44756 GCA_015082035.1 Chaenogobius annularis | reverse complement strand
TACTGCTCAGCAGCCTGCAGAGGCCACTAAAAATACTGCAACTTTCAGCTAAGCTTCAGCAGTAGAAGTGAGGAGAAAACTAGTTTATTTGGATATATGAATAAAACAGTTTTATTTATTGGTCAATCGCTGCTTTCCTTGATTACCCTGACTGCACGCCACTACTGTACCACATGTACTCTATGTCATATGAGTGAGTGTGTCCTCCAGAGACGCAGGTGCAGATGCTGAAGGAGTGGTTTCAGAATAGAGTGGACCTGCTAATGGAGAGGGAGACCAGAGGAGACTTCACCACAGAGCGTTTTCGACCGGGCCGGGACAGACACCTCGTCTGTACGTAATATATACATGCAAATACCAGGATCTTTACACTGTTGATCTAGACATGAATTCTAAAGATAATACAACCTTTAAAATGCTCTGCCATCAGAACGTTCCAAATTCCAGATTGGAGTTGACCGTAACACATTTTAATGATTAATCTGATGACATAAGATTTAAATACAAAAGATTTTAAGTCTTAATAACAAAAAACAAGCAACACATTTGCATTTTCACAGCAGAAAATTTCTTTCGCCTTCACCTTCCACTCTTTCTCCAGCTCTTCTCTTCGTTTCTCGTCTTCCTTTTTCCTTATGTTGCCATCACTTGGTGTTGCCACGTCGACCACAACTTCTTTCTTCTGCTGTTTATCCACCACCACAATGTCTGGTTGCTTTGCCATTACCATTCTGTCAGTCTATATCTGGAAGTCCCTCAGGATCTTGGCTTGGTCATTCTCTAAAACCTGTTGCAGCCAATTATGTGTGTGTGTGTGTGTGTGTGTGTGTGCAAGCGTGTGCACGCAGAGGAGGTTATAAAGGCGGGGCTCACTCACCGGTGAGCAAGTAGAGAGCACACAGATTATCCATTTGTGTGTACGTTGTAATCATGGCTTTATGTAATCCACTGATTTGAAAGCATTTCAATACAAGCTTGCTTTTAATTATATATTATATATATATATATATATATATATATATATATATATATATATATATATATATATATATATATATATATATATATATATATATATATATATATACATTTAAAAAGATAAGAGAGGTTTGTAATTTTCAGCATAGGTACATCAAGCGTGAGAGACAGAATGTTTAAAAAAAATCCAGAAAATCACATTGCATGATTTTTTGAAACAATTTATTTGTGAAAATTGTGGCCTATAAGTATTGGGCAGCAAGAAAACAAACAACTCTTCTGTCCCTCACAGAACCAGTCACTTGCTCTTTAAGAAGTTATTCCGGCCTCACACTCGTAACAGTAAGAATGGCACCTGTTCGTAATGATTGGATGCTTAGGAGACACCTGCACACACCTTCTAAACTGTCAGACTCCATGTCTTCAACCATGACCAAGACCAGAGAGCTTCCCAAAGACACCAGATGACAAAATTGTACAACTGCACAAAGCTGGGATGAGTTAAACTGCAATTGGTAAACAACTTTGTGAGAAAATCAGTTGGAAACATTATTAAAAATGGAAGAAGTATGACAATCACTGACAATCTCCCTCGGAGTGGGGCTCCATGCAAGATCTCACCTCCTGGGGTTCAAATGATCCTGAGAACAGTGAGGAATCAGCCAGAACTACACGGCGGGAACTGATCAATGATTTGAAGACAGCTGGGACCACCGTCAGAAAGATGACAATAAGTAACACACTACGTCGTCATGAGGGGAAATCCTGCATTGCCCGAGAAGGTTCTCCTACTACACAAATCATGTAAAGGCCCGTCTGAAATTTGCTAAAGACCATCTGGACGATCCAGAGGAGGATTGGGTTTACGTGAATGTTGTCAGATGAGACCAAAATGGAACTGTTTGGTTTAAACACCACTCGCCGTGTTTGGAGGAAGAAGAATGCTGAATTGCATCCAAAGAAACACCATACCATGTGAAACATGGGGGTGGAAACATCATGCTTTGGGGGTGCTTTTTCTGCAAAAGGGGCAGGAAGACTTGGTCCGTATCAATGGCAAGATGAATGGGCCATGTATTGTGACATTTTCCCTCGGTCAGAGAACTGAAGCTGAAACGTAGCTGGGTCTTCCAGCATGATAACGATCCAAAGCACACAGGCAGGAAAACCAAGGAGTGGCTCCGTAAAAAGCATATCAAGGTTCTGGAGTGGCCTAGCCAGTCTCCAGACCTCAACCCAATCGAAAACCTGTGGAGGGAGTTGAAACTCTGTGTTGCCTAAGTGACAGCCCTCAAACATCACAGCTCTAGAAAAGATCTGTGCAGAGGAGTGGGCCACAATACCAACTAAAGTGTGTGTAGACCTGGTCAAGGACTACAGGAACCGTTTGACCTCTGTCATTGCCAACCAAGGCTACATTAAGTATTAAAAGTAACTTTTGCTGGCTGCCCAATACTTATTGGCCACCCATTTTCACAAATAAATTGTTTAAAAACCATGCAATGTGATTTCCTGGATTTTTTTTACATTCTGTCTCTCACTCTTGATGTGTACCCATGATGAAAATTACAAAACTCTCTTATCTTTTAAAATGGTGAACTTGCAAATATTTAAGTTGCCCAATACTAATTGTGTATATGTATGTCTATCTGTCTGTATGTATGTATGTATGTGTGTGTGTGTGTGTGTGTGTGTGTGTGTGTGTGTATACACGTGTGTGTGTATATATGAAATCACATTATGTTCCACTTCACTTTTGCCTCCATTCTGGAATTTTGAATGTAATTGTTTTATGCTGCTCTTCAGTTCACAGGTTCAACACATCGGTCCCAGAGGCTTGCCCCGCCCCTTCTGACCCTGGCGTGACCCTGGAGAGAGAGATGTGCTTCGGGCCGTACCGCGTGGACGGGCTGGTGCGCAGGCTAGAGCAAGGGAACCACATGATAGAGACATTCGAGAAGCGCAGAGACTACCTGTTCCAACGCCACACACTGTTCGACCTGCCCACAGAGTCTAAACCCGGAGACAGTGAACGGAAGGACTGGGCAGACGTGCGGCCCATTGTGGTACTTCACGGTTTCCTTTCAGCTTAGATGTAGCAGCTATATTGAAAAAGGGATATATCGCAATTGGAGATTTGCAAACTTAGAATAAATACAGCACGCATCAAAAGGAAAGCCCACTAACAGACCTTCTGGTAAAGCAATCCATTCATTTTAATGTAGAAGGGCTGCTCTATCACCCACTGTTCAACAACTAAAAGAGCAAACACAGAATTTAGGAATTTGTTTTGATAACTGTCTTTAAAACTGTCTTGAAAAGTGGGGAAAAGTTGTGTTTCTCATTGAAACAATAAAAAACACCACTAATGGATACAAACTTAGAGGGATTTGGTTTTATATTTGCTGATAGTTCTACTTTGCAAATAAAACATTTATTTATCAGCAACCACACATCCCCTCCACACTTAACTATCACATTGATAAAGGTTAAACATATCTTTCCAATGAATCAGCAAAGATAGTTCAGTAATATGTGTGTTGTTGTTGCTGTTGTATGTGTGTTATGCGAGCTGCTCTCATGAACCTCCTGATTTTGGGAAGATGTCATTTTTTCCATTTGTCTGATTATTTGTCTCTTATGTCAGTCCTATGACAGTCCCAAAACACTTGATAGTGGTTTGCTTCCTTGCTGCCACAGTTTTTCCAACAGTCTACATTTCCCAGTGAATAATGGACACTTTGACATGGGGTTATGAAAACGTGACACATTTCCCTCCAGACATGTGATTTTGTGGTTGTCCGCTGAGATGTACATATATCTTCCCATTCTTTGTCAGTCAATTTCAAATTACCATATCTTTCCCATTTATTTTGAAGGAATTAGTAGAGTGGCTGCCTGAATCCTTATACATTTACATAAGTAAGATAGTATTACCCTTGAAAGCTCCGATTTATAGGCTTTCAAGTCTCATCTTTTCCACATAAAGCTCCTTTATGCAGATGACATCACAAGTTTTGTATTTGTGCTAATTACATTTTCTCCTGTCAAATGTGACAGAACTGCTATATTCACAAATATAAAAGTCTTCAAACAACAGAACACTGCAGCTGCGCTCACATTCATCACTGATACAGACTGAACTGTGATCAGAAGTACAAGACATTTAGATGTGAACTACCAATGCACGTGTCAATAAAGGTTTAAAAAGACTTCAAACACTGTGTCCATAGAAAGTGGTGGAGCAGTTCCATAGGGACCCGTCCAAAGCTGCGAGTGAGGACATCGCTGAGCGTGTGTTCCAACTGGTTGAGAGGCGCATCGAGGTGACCTACCACCTGGAGGAGAACACCTTCATTGCAGCCAAGAGGATCTTCGACAAACCCACTGAGTCCACCAAGACGCAGAAGGCCGGAGACTTCACCAAGGACATGGTCTCTACTTTCCAGGTGCTGTCTTTAAAATCAGTATTGTTTGCAATAGCTCTTAACTGTGAACTAAACATACTAGTGATGGGGCTAACCTCTCTGCCGCTGCTTGTTAACAGGTCAATCCTCAAGTAGAGACGCTCAAACTGCCTCAGCTGCACCAGATCCTGCTCACGCTCATCAAGGAGGAGCAGAAGAGCATCTCGCATATCAGGAACTCGCAGAGAATGGTATAGCCTCCTGTCCACCAAATCGCGTGTTATTCAATCACAATATCAATATCAATAATAGCATATTATTATATAATATACGTGTTTTCCATCCCTAATATTAATCCATTAGATCAGGGGTGTCAAACTCATTTGGGCCAGGGGCCGCTTTTCGACGCTCAGGCTGGGTCGCGGGCCGAACATAATGTAAAAAATAAAACAATAAAAAATATAACAAATGTTATATAAGCCTAGTAATAGTTCTATGTGGACACTGAGTCCATATTCATGCAGCAGCAGCAGGAACAGGAACCTGGACGTGTGATATGATTCTGATATTAAATGTTTGTATCACAGACATGTTAATGTTGCTGCACTAACTCAATATGAGCTCACTATTTTTACAGTTTAAGCTTATTTTTAGTGACAAATGATTCATGTGGTGAATCAAATGAGAGCTCAAAGCAGCTTCACTCTGTCATGTTCAGACTTTATTACACTCTGACCTGTGTTTTTACCTGTGGCTCAGGATCTGTCCAGGTTTTGCACTGGTTTGGATGTTTTCCTCACAGAGTTGTCAGCAAAGAAGTTTGTTTTCTTGTTGTTAGCTTCACATTAGCGCCGCTTTTAGCACAGCTCTAACGTCCACAAAACCGCCTCTTTTCTTTATTCCTCGTGTTTCCCACGATCTGCCCTGGGGCAGAGCGCTACAGGTCATTGCTGCCCGGTGTGTTCAATTTTAAACCTGCTGCGATGAGTGTCGCTGGTCGCTGTCCCTCGGCACTTGAGCTGGCAGCACACAGCGCAGGGGAGGGCCGCGAGAGAGCAGCGCGGGGGAGGGGCCACGGGGGAGCAGCGCGGGGAGGGGCCGCGGCTGCAAAGGATTGTGGGAATTGTAGTTCTAGCGATAAAAACGCGATATATCTATTGGAAATGAATAATTATAAACTAGAAATGTTCAGCGGGCCAGATGAAAACGTCTGGCGGGCCACATCTGGCCCGCGGCCTTGAGTTTGACACACATGTGCATTAGATTAACATGGAAAGTTACAGGGCATTTGGAATGTGTTTACAGTTCACTTTTTCCTCATTTTGTTATGTGACAGCCTTATTCCAAAAAGGATTCCTTATTTGCCTCAAAATTCTACAAATAATACCCATAACGACAGAAAGAAAAGAAAGAAGGTTGTCTGAATTCTTTGCAAATCTATTACCAAATTTTAAAAAGCATATGTACATAGGTATTCACAGTATTTGCCTTGACACTCAAAATTGAGCTCAGGTACATCGTTTTCCTCTGATCACACTTGAGATGCTTCTAAAACTTGATTGGAGTCCACCTGGTGTAAATTCAGTTGGTTGGGCATGATTTGGAAAAGCACACACTGCCTTTCCAAAAAAAAAAAAAAAGTCTTCAACTAAATAAATACAATAGGTACGAGCCTCCTACTGGAGAACTGCTGCAACACGATATTTAAACCCAATGGATGCAGTGAGCGGCTTCTCACTCCTGAAACAACCATGTGGAAAGACAAATCCTGTGGTCATGGAAAAGATGTCAGTGTGTTTGAGAAGGGTCAATTCACTGGCATCAAGCAGAGAAAACATCTAAGGGGAAGCAGAACCTAATGTACTCCAGATGTGAACCCCAGTGAGGGTGTTTGACGAGCTGTGGTCACTCGCTCCATCATCAATTCAAGATCTGTGTGAAAACTGGATGGAAATACATCTTTTAATATTGCAGAAGCTTATTGAAACTATGCCACAGTGAATGTGTGCTGTAATCAAAGCTAAAAGATGGCCTACCAAATATTAGAGCGTGTGCCCCCTTTTTTTTTTTTTACTGGCTGTGTAGGCGTGCCGAGTTTGTCGCATTATGCTCAAAGCCTTGATGTTGTAATTAGTGCTAAAGCTGCTTCAACATTATTATAAAAAATAAATAAATATGCGAACATGCTTCTTTCAAGTTGTCATTATGGGGTATTGGTGGTAGAATTTTGAGGCAGATCATGAATTTAATACATTTTGGACATAACATTTTGGAAAAAGTGAAGCGCTGTGAATACATTTTGAATGCATTGTATAAACCCAATCCCAAACAACTTTGCTAATGTCCAACTTTTAAGTGTAAGTGAGTGTGTATTCTGTTATTCTGGGCAGGTGCAGTCCGTGGTGCAGTGCAGAGCTGAGGAGCAGGACGACGTCAGGCTGGAGACATGTCCCTGGACCACCACTGGGACCACTGAGGCCCAGAAGCACAAGGAGAGGGTACTCACACACACACACACGTGCACACACACTCACACACACACACGTGCACACACACACATGTGCACACACACACACGTACACACACACAGGCGCGCACACACACACACATGCAAAAGTGAAATTGACATACACATATATGTATATCTGTCTGAGGACACGGGACGCTGGGACATTACCAAGTCCCTATGAACACTGTTTATTCTGTTTTTATTCTGTTTTTTCCACTGTCGCCCCTCGAGGCAACTGCTGTTGTGATATTGGGCGTTACAAAAATAAAATAAATTGAATTGAATTGAATATATACACACACACACACACACACACACACATATATATATATATATATATATATATATATGAATACACACACACATATATACAAATACACATAGTGAAATAAAATCAATAAAAACCTAATATATCTGTGGATACAATGAATATTTGTCCAGTAAAGACAAACATTTATTAAAAACAATTGCCATTTATAATAACAGCCTATTAAATATGATAAATAATGTAAAATACATTTGTCAGTGTCCTAACCAGCCTGTAATATCACTCACATGTGTCTGAGTGGTTTTCATTTGACAAAAGGACAAACTTAATGTTCTGTGGTTTATCCGGATTTATCCTTTGAAATTGCATTATGTTCCACTTCACTTTTTCTCCATTCCAAATTTTGGAATGGAGAAAAAGTGTGTATTTGTATGTATTTGTTCTCGAAATTTGAAAGGATGTATAAAACTTGTCAAAGCCCAGAATGATGTGGTGCTCTGACAGGTGATGTTACTGGGCGAAGAGCTGAGCTGGTTGGAGCAGCAACAGAAGGACCTGTTAGCCCCTGTCCTGATGCGTCTGAACGGTACCATGGACCTGAGTCCAGACCAGGCCCAGACCGTGTACCAGGATTGCCTCCAGGACTTCAGGAGCCGCATGGTCCAACATGCCTGCCTCATCCAGCGGCGCATAGAGGAGGTCAGGAGAACCTAGTGTGTTCATCTGTGAACTGTTCCCTGGTGGAACTACTGTTGTTTTATTCCTTTGAGCAAACACTGAACTCTTATGTGAATATGTATGGAGCTCAACAGATCTGACCACTTCGAAGCATGCCCGTGCTTCTGGAAGTCAATTTACCATTCCCTTTTCCCATAGATTTTTAAAAAACACAAGACAATGGAGGCTATGGACAATGGCATGACAGTGTGATTGTTTTTCAGTCACACCGTTAAAACCTAAAATTTGGCAAACATTTGAAAAACATAGCACTTTCCAATCCAATCCTATGTCCCGTGTATAGCTCATTTTATAAACAAGGAAGTATAGCCCTCGTGCTCGACACACAGGCGTCTGTAGTAGAACGCCTCCCCCCATTAAAACCTTTTTTTTATTTGTTTTGTGTGTTTGTTTGTTTGTTTTATGCTTGGTTTTTGTTGTTTTATGTTAAAAACAAATAGTGAAAAAACATAAGTGTTTTTAACCTTTTTTTTTTATGTTTGAGGGTAGCACAAGGGTTAAAACAAACACTAAGCTCTAAAAGTCAGCAGAAAGAGGCTATATTTCCAACAAATAAAGCAAATCAATCAGAGCAACAAGACAATTAAAAGCATTAAGTACAAAGATAAAATAATTACGACGCCAGGAACACCTTATGTTAGTGAGGAATACATTTGGACTGCTGCAATTAAAATGAGCTGGCTATTTTTTCACATTTAAGTCAAAATCAGGTACAGCACTTTAACTACTTTAAAATAAAACCACAACTACTTGTAGACATTAATACACAGCCTCATTTTTACCATGTGCCTTCCCCAGCATCTGTTTCCAGGCTGCATTTTCATATATAGGACTGGTTTAGTGTTTTGCCCAACGACACAGACACAGTGGTTGAACCTCCCATGTGTTCTTTAGGATACTCGTGTTGTGGAGCAGAGGCAGGCGAAAGACCCTGAGGACTTCTGTGCCAACAAGAGGCGACAGATCCAAGTGGCACAAAAACGCCTCCAATTGTAAGTATACACTGTGCCACCTGAAGCCGCAGGGCAGAAGCTAGGACTGGGAAGCTTGGATTATACTTCCCGCATGTACATTCTACACGCAAATGACACAAACTTGATCAGAGTAAACATAGGCAGTATAGATGGAAATCTAGCTATTTTTCCTCCAATTTATATCTTCATTTTATTCAAAGTATATTTTAATAATGAAAAGGGACATATATCGATCTATTCAGGTTAAGATTAGCTCAGTATCCAGTAAATAAATGTACACCAATTCAAGGTTCCCAAAATGCATGGTAACCCAACGTGTGTGTGCATGTCTGTGTGTTGCAGGCATAAGGAGTGTGCCCCTCACAAGTACAGAGCTCTGGAGCAGCAGCTGAGAGCAGACCCTCGCCTCGGGCCCCACCTCAAGCACACATGAGGTTACTCACAATTACTCTGAGCACCTGTTTTAACTGGCAAATAAAAGTGATGAGCAAATATATTGTAAAATCATGATTTGACAGCAGCAGGGGCATGTGCGTCGAAGACTTGGGAAACTTTGACTATTAATATAAAATCATTTAAATATACCTGAAATATATATGTCGCGGTAAAAGGCCTTTTGCACACTGCCCTTTTTGACTAAAACCAAAAGTTCTCAAAATTGGAAATCCATAGTGTAGATCACCGTGTCGACCTGCGCTCAAACAGGTTTAAGAGTGATGCCAGTCTGTTGGCACAACCTGAAGTCAGTGTTGGGAAGCAGCTAAATACTCATTTAGACTGTTTAGGCAGTTTTTTTTGCTTCCAACTGCATTGTATTGAGAGAACTATGAAAACTCCACTCGTCTTCTCTAATCAGGTGATAAATAAAATGTATAACAAATCAACAAAAATGTAACTAAAAGTTCAGTAGAATATTAATTTTCTTAACTTATAAAAGCTAAATTTCTTTTTCATTTTGAAAGAAGTATTCTTCCCAACACAGCTTGAAGTGGTGAAAGATTAAACTTCTAATTTCACAAAATAAAATTTACCACATTTTAGTAAATATAATTTTATATTGGTATTTTGCCAAAAATCTTGCCTATTTTTCTTAGTACGACAATTTTGGTGAAGTTTATAATTGTACTTCCTGGAGGGACATCAGTAGCAGATGTGATTCCACAACTGTTACCTAGCAACCATACAGTAAACAAGGGCCAAAGCTTGTCTAATTTTCACAGTAGTTTTTGATTTAACATTTAATGGTGGCAGAGTGGGTAGCACTTTCGCCTCACAGCAAGAAGGGTTTGACTCCCAGGCCAGACATGTCTTTTCTGCGTGGAGTTGTCTGCCCGTGTCTGGGTGAGTTTCCTCCGGGTGCTTGGGTTTCCCCCATCAACACCAAACATGTACAATATGTAAAATCCTCCAGCTACAGTCCTGACCAAGCCTAGCACAAAGATCTGGAGATGGGTCCCCGGGCTCTGTACAGCAGCAACCACTGCTCCTGAGGAGATGCCCCATTGGCATTTAAGGATGGGTCAAATGCAGTACTGTCCCTATGGGGACAGTACAAAAGGCCCTGTAATTTCTGTATTCCCATAAGTTTGTAGTTAGCGGAGCATCCAGTAGGGGGCGCGCCCTCCTTGCATCTTCTCTTTGCGTCTCCTCGTTGTTTCCATCGGTTCAGTTATCTGTCCAGGCCTCAAGTGGTGCTCTGGCCGGCACTCCAGAGCAGTGACAGCTAAAAACCTGAACCAGCACCTCCGTCCAGAGAGTCCGGGGACGTCTCCCCAACAGGGACAATAAAGTGTAGCTTAACCTTCACTTTAAATGATAAAAATATACTATTCAACTCATTCAAAGTAAAGTGAACAGCTGTCTGGTGGCAGCTACCACACATGGGCAACGCCCCTAACCACTGCACCACCAGCAGAGCACTGTCTGGCACTCGCCTGTCTTTGTATTCATGCAACACTGGAGATGGCCCACTAAAACAACAGCCACACTGGGTTCACTCTCAGCTGACTTTATTTAACATTAGTCACAAACTCAGGCACTCAAAGCACTGTACATATGAGGCAGGAGCAGCAGGAGGTCACAGGAAAGAGAAGGTCCTAAACAAGCTGGAGGTCCTTAGTCAAACTTGGGTTCTGCAACAAAAAAAGGGGGACATCGATAACGTGACAAAATTCTGCAAAAAGCCTGACAGAACAGGACTGGAAGTACTGATGCCAGCACTCAGCGAGCTGGACGCCAATGAATTATTTAAAGCTACATTTAAATATTTGATTTGCTTTCATATTTGTCGGTGTAATCCCTCATTCGTCCAGGAGTGTTCCATTGTAGAAAAAGATTCAGTTGTTTCATCTGGACTCTGTTTTAGAAAAAACAAAACGTTTCAACTCTCATCCAAGAGTCATTCTCAATCAGAGAAACAAGTCTGAGAACTCTTGTTTAAATCCTACTCTGTGAGAGCCCTGCCCACAGGGCGGGACCTCCTGCTAATGGCCCATTGAAACTGGGATGGGCCTATTGTTCTATTGTTCCCTGCCTCACCTTGAGTGCCTATTTAGCATCCGAATGCCCAGGGCGTCTCCAGGGTTTCAGCAGACCATTATAAACAACTGGAAGGTTGAATCTTAAACCTCCATTCCGATTTAATGAAGGATTCTCTTTTTTAACAAAGATTGCCTCCTTAACTCCTCTTTCAAACCATCTTTTTTCCCTGCTCAGAATCTCCACCTCACTGTCTTCAATAGAGTGGTTTGTGGCTTTAAGATGAAGATGCACAGCGCTCTGGGGTCCTGAACTTGCGTGTCTTCTGTGCTGATAAAGCCTCTTGTGCAGTGGCTGTTTAGTCTCCCCTATGTACCGCTCTTTACAACTTTCTTCACTGCATTGGATAGAATACACTACATTGCTCTGTTTTTGTGTCGGCATCTTGTCCTTAGGGTGAACCAGTTTTTGTCTTAACGTGTTGCCTGGTTTGAAAGTGTGGGTGGTTAGCTCTTTGGCTCTAACCACCCACTACAGCATAAGCTGGGAGTGATCAGAACACTACAACACAGAGCACAAGCGGTGCCCACCAGCTCAGAGGGCAAGAGGAAAGAGGAAACACACGTCCGGAATGCTCTCTCAGCTTGTGGATACCCGACTTGGGCTCTGAACAAAGTGAAGAGAACCAATAAGCAGGACAAAAGGGACAAAAGGGAAACAGAACCAAGAAGAAGGGGTGTCTCTATCCCTTATGTCTCAGGACTGTCAGAAAAACTGCAACGAATTTTTAGACAACACGAAGTCCCTGTTTATTTCAAACCAGGCAACACGTTAAGACAAAAAACTGGTTCACCCTAAGGACAAGATGCCGACACAAAAACAGAGCAATGTAGTGTATTCTATCCAATGCAGTGAAGAAAGTTGTAAAGAGCGCCACATAGTGAGACTAAACAGCCACTGCACAAGAGGCTTTATCAGCACAGAAGACACGCAAGTTCAGGACCCCAGAGCGCTGTGCATCTTCATCTTAAAGCCACAAACCACTCTATTGAAGACAGTGAGGTGGAGATTCTGAGCAGGGAAAAAAGATGGTTTGAAAGAGGAGTTAAGGAGGCAATCTTTGTTAAAAAAGAGAATCCTTCATTAAATCGGAATGGAGGTTTAAGATTCAACCTTCCCGTTGTTTATAATGGTCTTCTGAAACCCTGGAGACGCCCTGGGCATTCGGATGCTAAATAGGCACTCAAGGTGAGGCAGGGAACAATAGAACAATAGGCCCATCCCAGTTTCAATGGGCCATTAGCAGGAGGTCCCGCCCTGTGGGCAGGGACCTCCTGCCCAAGAGTTCTCGGACTTGTTTCTCTGATTGAGAATGACTCTTGGATGAGAGTTGAAACGTTTTGTTTTTTCTAAAACAGAGTCCAGATGACTACAACTGAATCTTTTTCTACAATTGCTTTCATATTGTAAATATGACTAACATAATCAGGTTAAAAAAAAAGAAAATCATAATTTAAAGGGCGCCCCATGTGGACTCACCTGAGAACTTAAATGTGGGAAAGGAGGTGAGGTCTCCTCCTCCGTAAAGCCTCTGCAGTTTGGCGATCTCCTCAACCAAGGCTTTGTCATACTCTGGCCCCGCATCCACCAGCCCAGCACCAGACCTGCAAGGCAGGGATGAGACTTTGTCTGACCTTTGAAATATTTATGACAAAGATTGCAGGATTTTCTTAAAGGAAATTAGGTAGCTAGTGCTCTTCTTGTTTTAAAAAAGAACTACAATCATAATTGAACCTGTTACCAGAGCCTTAACCTGCACATCCAAGTGTTGGTCCTTCTCAGTATATGCACAGGCCATGGCTCTTGGCAGCAGTCAGATCCACTGACCCAAAGGTTGGAGGTGCAATCGCAGCTGCCTCAGGTGAATACTGCTGTTGTGTCCTTGGGCAAGACATTTTACCCGCCTCGTCCCAGTGTCTGCGCACACTGGTGTGTGAATGGGTGAGTGGTTCCTTGATGTAAAATGCAGTGAGTGAAAGTAGAAAAGCGCTGTATGAATGTGACTTCAGGTAGTGACCTGTAGACCGTACAGGAGTAGCGCGCTAGCCACCGCGTTCCAATTATGAAGTGAGCGTGGTGATTCAGCGCCTTCTCGTCTGGCTCCCATTCCCTTTTTTTTTGGCTTTAGACAGAACATGTCCAATAATCTGTGACTACAATTGTAATCTGTAATCTGTGTAAAACAGGGGATGAGAGAGAAGCGAGGACATGCAGTAAATTGTCACAGATTTGAACTCATGAATTGAGTGCTGCTGCCTTAACCACTGGACCACCAGGCAGCACCCCCATTCCCTTTCTACTGAAGCATTTGTCTCCCCTTCTTTAACTGCTGCTGTGAAGCTGGTCATTCTGGCCTTAAAATGTTCGTATCAAAAAGTTCTACATGATCCTGGTGTGCTGCCCTCGGACATTGTGTGGCCAGAAATAAACCTATGAATGCAAATGATGTCATAGTAAATAGTGAGGAGGGAGCGAAAGTCAGTGTTAAATAGGATGTAGATGGCCCATCTCAGGGCTGTTAGTATGCAAAGAGAGTAGTTTCAAGTGAAACCAAAAACTCCCTTTATCAGGAGGTCCCGCCCTGTGGGCAGGGTTTACACAAAGGAGGATATAAAACCTGAGTTTCCAGACTTGATTCACAGATTGAGAATGACTCTTGGATGAGAGTTGAAACTTTTTGTTTTTCTAAAACAGAGTCCAGATGACTACAACAGAATCTTTTTCTACAATGGTAAATAACAACCACATTAAAACACTCAACATTGTGAACTTCTATATTATTACTCTCCTCTACTGCTTATTTACAGTATAGCCCTGTTTCCACTGGTTCGCTATGGAGCACACTGAAAGTGCACCTGAAAGTGTTTCCACTCTTAAGTGAACAGTACAGGGCGGTTTGAGGGGCCCCAAGTGCCAGCCCCAGTTCCATTTTCACAAGAGGAGCTACTCACAGCACCTCAAACTTGGAATTACTAAACACCTTTTTATGACTCGCTGAGATTGGTTGCATGATTAAAGAGTACAATTAAGGTACCATTTAGATTTCATTTATGAAGACATTTGTTATGTGTGGGGAACAACCAGTTGCTAATGTAGCAGACCCTTTCCCCTGGACTCAGAGTCTTGCGTGGAGCATGGACACACACTTTGCCATTAAAAATAACCAGACTGAAGAACTCAAAGTAGAAAAGTGCCTTAAGTCATAACCTTGGTCCTGGCACAGGCGCAGACTTACTGGCTTTGGGAGGAGTAGCTTCGGATTGCGTCCAGGAAGAGCTTCTGAACTGGGTCCATTGGTGCTGAAAAGACGAGCACAAACCTGAACAGTCAGTGCACCTTGTAACCCTGTAGTGGGCTAACCACTCTGCCACCATTCCTTTCTTAAGAGTCTGTAGTGATATTTGATCAATTTAGAATAGAAGGTGAGTGTACCATCAAGTATGGTTTAAGTCCCATCCTGGAGTGGGGAAAAAAATACTAAATCCCAATTAATTTTGAGACATAAAAACAATGACTCAAATAAAAAAAATTAAATATGCATATCACAGACAGTTCTCTCCAGTTCTCCATATTCTAATATCTTCCATCAAAAGACTTCACCCACCCTTTTATGTCTCTATGACTCATGGATAGGTGGTAAAAGGTGAGACATTATAGTATGTTTAAATACAAAAGCCCTTGTGGCAAATGTGTAAAGAGTTCAAAACTTTAGTGTGCATTAAACATCAGTGCTTCAGGCCCAACAAGAGTGACTGCATGTTGGTGATGTCCTATTAGACAGCAGCATTTACCCTCAAACGATTCCACTGGGAGTTCCTCTGCAGGCGCTTCCAACACTGGAGCAGAGTCGACCAGCTCTTCAGTGGTATCTACAGCGGGGGCCACATCTACAACACCCTCTGAGCCTGCGGGGGCAGCTTCGACGACCTCTGGTTCTACGGGGGCGGCCTGAATGGCCTCAGTTTTAGACTCTACTAACGATTCGGCCACTGTCTCTACTACATCGTCCACCATAGGGGCAGCTTTTGAAATGACCTGAGCTACAGCCTGGACTCCGGGGATGGCAGCAGCAGTGGCAGCCTCAACTACCGTAGGGGCCTCCACCAACAGCTCAGCCACAGCCTCCACAATGGGAGCAGCTTCGGTCACCACCTCAGAGACCCTCTCGACCACAGCTTCAGCTGCCTGCTCAATGACTTCTGAGGCCTCCACTACCACCGCAGGCTCAACACTGGGCTCAGAGACCTGTGGAGGTTCAACCACCACTTCTTCTAATGCTGCTTCCATCTCTGGGACAGGGGCTGCTGCCGCTTCTGTGACAGGTTCAGGGGCTGCAGGGGCAGCCTCAGCGGCAGGGGCTGCTTCTGTGACAGGTTCAGGGGCTGCTTCTGTGACAGGTTCAGGGGCTGCTTCTGTGACAGGTTCAGGGGCTGCTTCTGTGACAGGTTCAGAGAACTGCAGGGGCGCTCAGCGGCAGGGCTGCTTTGTGACAGGTTCAGGGGCTGCAGGGGCAGCCTCAGCGGCAGGGGAATGCCAGGGCAGCCTCAGCGGCAGGGGCTGCTTCTGTGACAGTTCAGGGGCTGCTTCTGTGACAGGTTCAGGGGAAGCAGGGGCAGCCTCAGCGCAGGGGTGCTTCTGTGACAGGTTCAGGGGCAGAGGGCAGCCTCAGCGGCAGGGGCTGCTTCTGTGACAGGTTCAGGGGCAGCAGGGGCAGCCTCAGCGGCAGGGGCTGCTCTGTGACAGGTTCAGGGGCAGCAGGGGCAGCCTCAGCGGCAGGGGCTGCTTCTGTGACAGGTTCAGGGGCAGCAGGGGCAGCCTCAGCGGCAGGGGCTGCTTCTAGGACTGGCGTACAGGAAGCTTGTGTTGCTGCTGCCGCAGCCGCCATGTTGGTCACTGATGCCTTCGGCGCTTCATACGACTTATGTTGAACAAGTTTCTCAATGTCAAAATATGTCGTAGATGAATTCTTATCTGGTTCAGAGAAGAAGAAAAGATTATTTTTAAGAAAAACATTTTATCCAATTCTCCAGTTCCTCCAAACGACCCAACCATGTATTGTCTACTAGTATCGCAACAGTGTCACACTTAATTTGTTATTTTTACATTGAGCAACATACTCTGGGTAGTAACTTAGCTCAGATTTGAGTTTAACATAAAATGTTTGAAGAAAGGGTAAATCCCAGTCACTAACTGTCGTTTTGTCCCATTTAGAAGATAATTGATGAGGGATGGAGACATTAAGTCTGGAAGTATAGAAATCTGGGCAAATTATTAATTTTATTCTTCTTAAATTCAATCTTTTGATTTGAAGTCTACTCTATGACGGGTTAGACTACACATTTCACTAAAAGGTAGTATTTCAAATTTCACTAAACATTTGGTCTATTTGTCCTCAGTTTGATCATTTTTATAAAGTTTATAAAATTGTACTAGCAAATATTACAGAGGTAGAAGTAATTCTACAACTGTTACCTAGCAACTATACTCAAAAGAAGAGCCAAAGTCTATATCAATTACACAATAGTTATGATTTGACAACAATAATCCATATAATACCTTTATTTTGTTGAATGACTGTTTAAACTGTCAGTAAAGTGTATCATCAAAAGTGTAGGAACTCAGCTCTACTACCTGCATTTTTAATAAACTCTTATTTTTCTAAATAAATCTAAAGTAAAACTATGATAAGTATTTAATAAAAACAGGAGAGCTTGTCATGTAGACTTTAAACTTAAATATGATATAAGATTCCATTTTTCAAAGTTTTAATTAAACGGAGAGTATAAGGAGAGCATAATTATTGGCAACTCTATGGAGATCATTGAACCATTACTATGGAGATAATGCAGAACATTGTGTATATAAAATAAAAGAACATCATTCTCATAACATCACTGATTGTTTTTGATCTTATCTTGTCTAATACTTTGGACCATGGGTTCCAAAAACAAAGTGAACAAAAGGGGAGACCAGGCACATCCCTGCCTCACTTTCACACCTTTATAGAGTCAGTGGGTCTGTCAAATGACCCTTATGTACAATGTAGGATTATCGTACAGAGCCTTAATAGGATTTAATATTAATTCACCTATATAAAATGTGTTTAATACTTTAAATAGAGAAAGCCAGCTTAGCTAACAGAAACAAGTAGGGTGCTCGTGTTTAGCTGTGCCTCACCTGGATGATCTACGAGAGTTGACGCTACAACGGAGGTGGAGCTAAAATCGGCAGTTAAGAAGAAACAACTTCAAAGTGGTTGAAATTTAACTTATGGTGCACCGCGTTCAGATCAACGTTGACCAACACCGAGCGGATCTGCGCAGGTCTTGCTTATCCCGAACGCACCTAATGCTTTCTCTCTCTTTTTTCTTTTTTAGTACTATTTTTTCGGCCCACAGGATTTGAAGATACGAACTTGAGGCTGGCTGCACGTGGAGCCTGACATGCGTGCTATCCACTTGATCACTGAGCAGCACAGGGTTCTCACTGTTTGTTGTAGTTTATAAATAAATACTGTCTGATCATTGCAATTTGGGAGAATTTGTTCTATTCTTTTAGACATTATTGGTATGTTAATAGGCCTATGGTACGCCACACTAAACCATCCCATTTTAAAAGGGCATAAACATTTGGACAAGTCTGATTTCTAGAGTCAGATCTGTAATCATTCAAAATCAAGTTATTTATTACTCAAAACCTCAATAATGTCCAGAGAAATACACAATCTAAGATTTTAACTGAATAATGAACCAAACAGGACTTATATGTTTTACTCATAACTTACTGTTTTTCTTGATCTTTTTTGAGCCTCCGGATTTAGAGCTGTAGGCTGCGGCTGCAGGGGTCCTCAGGGCTGCCAAGCACTCTGCCTGCAAAGGCTGAGCACAGGACAGCTCATTCACACACATGTACCAGGCCATACAATTCAAGAGTGTCACGTTCACTCCTCACTCCCACCACAGAGGGGGGATACCAAGGATGTGCTAAAAACAACAACAAAACAACTGAACCCACAGGTGGTTACCGTGCAACTACAGTATACCTACAGTACTTACTGTTTGCAGGCAATAGAGCTTATGTTTGTTTTATTATTATGTGTAGCACTCTGGAAACTAACATTATAGGTTTATAAAATGTGATACACAAATAAAGTTGGATTGGAGAGCAGCTCAACAAAGAGATGTCTTAGTTCATATTTTATATAGTACATATGCATATGTATTTAAACTGTAGGGCCTAGTGGTCACAGCCATATTCAAGTGTAAAAGAAACAAACTATGAACTGGAAAGGGAGGTGTTTCTTCCCACTTATACATCTCCAAACCAGCATGCACAGCTCTGTATCTGTGCACGTCCAAAACTCTACCAAAAGTGTTTTTCAGAAATGTTTAAGGGTCAACAGGGCCTCAAGGACATGCTTCCCTTGACCCTATAGGCCAGTGCCTATAGAAAGGAGTAGACAAATACCAAGCTGCTTCAAGCCTGAAGTTGACAGACCAGCCTTGCACCATGAAACTGACTTAAGACACGCCTAACTGAATCAGAAAACACAAAATAATGTTTAAGTGTGGTGGGGACCTTGGGGCACTTTTACCTTGATACAGCCCAGCCGTCCAATCCTCAGAAGGGCAGCCATAATCTGCAAAAAATGTGAGACTAAAAACACCGTCTGCTCGAACACAAGTGAAAACATAGAACAAAGAACAGATTCAAACATGCATGGGTTCTCCCCAGACTGTGCCCATGGTGTGCCCATGGTCTGCTCAGGGTCTGCTCAGGGTCCAGCCAAGCGGGGGGAGCCGTAGGACGGGACAGGGCATCAGGTTGTTCCCTGAACACTCCACGGGATGCACAGGCTCCATACGGTGCAGAGAACTTACCGGAGCGGAGCTGTCCTGTGCGCCGTGTGTTCTGCGGGATCCTTTCCGTGAATGTTCGGAGGATCACGGTGCCGTGCACATATCTGTGCACAGTTTAGTGGCCTTTTATGTAACATGTGTACACGCCCCTTTCATACCAGTCGCAGAAGCCCATGTGCATCATGTATGTTACGAGTATAAGTATGATAAACATGTCGTTACATGACAAGGAACGTGCATGAGATTCCTACGTTTATTTATGCGTCGACCGTTGGAAAACGTATATTTTATTTACAAAGAGCAAAGAAATGTGTGTGTACATTTTGTACTTTCTGAAGGGGGCGTGTACTACTACCATGAATACAACAGCCGAGGAGATCCGGAGCGCTGCGTCACGTGACTTACGGAAATGACCGAGGATACTATTTTCCAGTCGTGGGCAAATATCAACCCCACACTGCAAGCACAACATTAATTGACCTATTTTACGGTCGTTTCTACTCTCTTAAAATGTATGAGGAACTGTTTTTATTCACGAAAGTTAAAATATGTAACTGTAACTATCCGAAATAGGCCTACATTTGTAAATATTATGATTCTATTGTGAAAGGTTTTTATTCAAAACCAAAATACCAAAATATTAAATCCGTATTATTTGAATAAAACGTAGCAAAAACTCTTAATCCAATTATATGTATAACAGAGAAAATATACGTTTTTATGTGAGCTAGAATGCCCATGTTTATGTTTGGTTGAATATGGATGCTGATGTTTGAAATAAAAAGTTTTTATTTTAAATGAAGTAGCCTACATGTTCAGAATCAGAATCAGAAAATAGGATCCAGTAACGGGAACAAGTAGTAGAAAATGAATTAATGAATGAAGTGGCTTTTGTGTTCATGAGTCCAACGGCAGAGGGAAAGGAAATGTTCTTGTTAAATATGAAGCTGAGGCTACATTTTAACATGTAGGCTTACAATGTATATAAAGATGCGTCATTGACGACTCAAACAATGGCAAATCTAACCGTTCCAACTGGATATTTACTAAATACAATGATACCGATGTGAAACGTTTGTTTCCTTAGTGGTCCATGCACGTGTCAAACAGCAGAGGGCAGAACTTCCTCACAGCTGCACCGATGCCGTCACTCTCGCGAGAGCTACATTTCTTCCTTCCGTATGCACGTGCTGTAAACAACAGACATGGCGGCGGTGCAGTTCTGCGGAGAGTGGTTCATCTGCAGCTGTGAGAAGAGGCTGCTGGCGGTGCACAGCGCCCAGGACAGGTGAGCTACCGCCGGGTACACGAGCCGGGAGCCGAGTCGGGAGCTGAGCCGGGGTCTGGGACAGTGTTTGTACTGGTGTAGGAGAGTTTGAACCCTCATGAACCAGTGAACTACTTTGAAACACTTGCGTCGGACTGAAGCGCTGCCCAGTATAGTGGTGCTTTCTGTTGGCTGTCTGCCATGAAGAGTAAAAGCTTTTTAAAAGAGGATTAAAGTGCTGCTCCATAGACCTGAGGTGTAATATTGCTTTGGGGTCACTGGATCAAATGCCCTAAAAGCAATTGACGAAAAGAGATTTGAAGAGGTTTGTCATTTATTTGGGAGGGGTTTTTGAATGGAGTGTCCACAGTCCATCCTCTGTCAGTGGTTCTGAGCAGAGGCTTTGGAGGAAGACATTTGAAATGTCTATTGTTTATGCTACTGAAATCATTACTAAAAGACGTTTTTCCCCACCACAGAGGGACTTAAAAACAACAAAAACAACTGACCCACAGGTTTACCGTTGAAAAGACTGTTTGCCAAGTAAAAGACTCTGGAAATCATATAGGTTTATAAAATGTGATACACAAATAAAGTTGGATTGGAGAGAGCTCAAAAAAATGTCTTAGTTCATATTTTATTGATTATTTTTTCCCCCATATCGTCCAGCTGTAGATTCACTTTATTAGCATGTAGTCTGTGGCTCTATACAGTTTGTTTCAAAATGAGGCCCTCAGTGAAACAAGTTTAGGCACCCCTGGTTTAGTGTAATCAGAATGATAGTTCCGCACTTTTGTGGTGAAATTTATGGTCCGTTCACATTTTGTGAGATACTTGATCATGAGCTTTGGGTAATGACCAACTGATACAAGTCGAAATGAGTTTCCACCGCAGGGTGGCTGGAAGCTCCCTTAGAGATTGGGTGAGGAGCTCAGTCACATAAGAGGAGTCAGTTCAGTGTAGAGCCGCTGTTCCTCCACGTCGAGAGGAGTCAGCTGAGGTGGCTTGGGCATCTGCTCTGGATGCTGATGTTTTGAAAAAAAAAGTTTTATTTTAAATGAAGTAGCTCCTGTGAAAATTTCAAGTAGTAGAAAATGAATTAATGCATGTCCCACCGGGAAAAGGCCCCTGGGAAGACCCAGGACATGCTGGAGGGACTATGTCTCTCGGCTGGCCTGGGAACGCCTCGGGATCCCCCCCAGAGGAGTTGAAGGAAATGTTGGGGAGGGGGAAGTCTGGGAGTCCCTGCTTAGACTGCTGCCCCTGCGACCCGACCAGGGATAAGCGGAAGAAGATGGATGGATGGACTTGAACCTCAACCAAGATATTTACACATTTGGCACATTATTCTGTTTGTAATCAAGATAGTGCCCCCCTCCCCCCCAAAAAAAAGAAAGAAACAAAAGCAAGTCTCTGTAGCTTAATAAAATATTTTCTCCATTGGATTGATGGGGAAAGGAATATCAAACTGTTGGCCTAAACAAGTTAAGGTCTGATAAATAAAGTGTATTAAGGAAACATACAAAATGGACCTTTTTTATTGTTAAGGTTTCCTCATAAAAAACATAGTTGGAGTTGCATTTAGCTTAATTCATGCTTCATTATCCTGCTTTCAACTCTTCTTTTCTGCTTCTTTCCTGCTCTTCACAAAAAACACATAATATGCTATATTTGACTTTTTGGAGATTTTAACCAGTGCATACATTATTTTAAGTTCTAAAACATGAGATGGCAAACCAAGAGCATGTTTAATGGGCAAGAACAAAACAAAAAATGCTCATTGTGTCCTTTAACCTCATTTGACCTACATAATGTATTCCTTGCAACATTGCAAATCAGTAAATAAGCTTTTAGCCCTGGTGTTTGTCCACAGAGCTCCCTTTGAGTTTGACTGTGGTTCTGCAGCGAAGAGGCCTAAGAAAGTCGAGGGTGACCTGTGAGTAAGACAAGCAGCACACAGCAATAGCATTAGCGTTTATCTGTAGTTCTTCTGACTTCTTTGTCTCTGTCCAGCGAGAACACAAACAACGGAGAGCATGAAGCAGGCAGTGACCAGATACTGGCCATAGCGGCGTCCGCCTCAGGGACGCTGCTGGCTCTGAGCGACGACAGCAAACGGCTGGTCCTGCTGCGGAGGGACCCCACATGGGCTGTAGTGAGTGTAAGGTGAGTGATTCCAGAGAACTTGTTATATACTTTTACGGCTTCATCAGAATGCTCCCCTTATGACGAGACACTGCCCAACCCTCAATCGGTAAGGATTATAAGGCCTCTATTTTGGCACATTTTGTTTTATGCGGGTACTTTCTATGGGTACAGATTTTCGCGCTGACCAGCTAAAAATACATACTTCGCCAAAGGTTGGGTTCACGTGACATTCTGATATCCCTATAGTTGAAACTGAGCTGGAGACAAGTCAGAATTTTATGGTAGAATTGCTGCTTGACTGTCAGAATCGTCTACAGCAGGGGTGTCAAACTCATTTGGGCCAGGGGCCGCTTTTCGACGCTCAGGCTGGGTCGCAGGCCGAACATAATGTAAAAAATAAAACAATAAAAAATATAACAAATGTTATATAACCTAGTAATAGTTCTATGTGGACACTGTTGCACAAATGTGCAGCAGGTGAAAGACTGAGTCCATATTCATGCAGCAGCAGCAGGAACAGGAACATGGACGTGTGATATGATTCTGATATTAAGATGTTTGTTCACAGACATGTTAATGTTGCTGCACTAACTCAATATGAGCTCACTATTTTTACAGTTTAAGCTTATTTTTAGTGACAAATGATTCATGTGGTGAATCAAATGAGCGCTCAAAGCAGCTTCACTCTGTCATGTTCAGACTTTATGACACTCTGACCTGTGTTTTTACCTGTGGCTCATGATCTGTCCAGGTTTTGCAATGGTTTGGATGTTTTCCTCACAGAGTTGTCAGCAAAGAAGTTTGTTTCTTGTTGTTAGCTTCAACATTAGCGCCGCTTTTAGCACAGCTCTAACGTCCACAAAACCGCCTCTTTTCTTTATTCCTCGTGTTTCCCACGATCTGCCCTGGGCAGAGCGTACAGGTCATTGCTGCCGGTGTGTTCAATTTTAAACCTGCTGCGATGAGTGTCGCTGGTCGCTGTCCCTCGGCACTTGAGCTGGCAGCACACAGCGCGGGGGAGGGGCCGCGAGGAGCACGCGGGGGAGGGGCCGCGGCTGCAAAGGATTGTGGGAATTGTAGTTCTAGCGATAAAAACGCGATATATCTATTGGAAATGAATAATTATAAACTAGAAATGTTCAGCGGGCCAGATGAAAACGTCTGGCGGGCCACATCTGGCCCGCGGGCCTTGAGTTTGACACATGTGGTCTACAGTGATCCCTCGCTATATCGCATTTCATCTTTCACGGCTTCGCTGCTTCACGGATTTTTTTTACAGTGCGGATATTTTTACAGTGCATTGTGCTCTGAATCCTGATTGGCTCAGGGCTTTACTGTTGTCTAGAAATAAAATATTGACGCTGTACTGTATTGGTTTTTCACTTCACGTTTCTGTACATTCTGCCAACTTTACGTTTGCATTTTTCTCTCTGTGACAAAACCCACAATGTCAGCGCACGGCACAAAGAATGGACCCTTGGGACCCTTTGATGAGTCGTTCATTGCAGTTCTCAAATATAATCGAAGGTGGCATATCCGTTTATAAAAATCTTCTTGCTCAAAAAGAAAAGGCGCCAAACCAACGACCCATAACAATGTTCTTCTCTCGGAGAAAGACCCCTGCACCTTCAGTAGAAACAGACGCTACAGCGGGGCGGAGTCAGGACGAAGAGGCACAGCTGGGACTGTGACATACGCGAGCGACAATGTTTCCAACCTTGTATTACTATATTAAAATACATTTTGGGCTTTAAAACAGGTTTCGATTTTTGGTTTCATTCTATAGTTCAGTATTACATTGTAAAATAATTAAAAAAAAATAAAGCTGACTACTTCACGGATTTCACTTTTCGTGTGTTATTTTTGGAACGCAACTCCTGCGAAAAACGAGGGATCACTGTATTTCATCTCTTGCAAAGTGAATGATTTACTGCAATTCAGCACCACCCTCTGGTGGAACCATAGTTACATTTGTAACCTTCAATTTGTTGCACTGGTTTATAGTTCCTATCTCAGTAAATGAAAAGATTTTAGCAGGTAGAATGATATTGTGGGTGAGAACCACCACAGTATGTCCGGTTAGAACATAGACATTTGTCCACTTGCAAACGAATCAGGCCGACTTGACAGCTTCACAATGTTTAATCTGTGGTTTCTGTAAAATAGCAAATTCAAGGTAAATAAACTGAATATGTAATCAACTAATTAAACAGTGCTTCTTTAGCAATGCTAACTGACACAAGTAATAACAGGTATAAAGTTCGAAATGATTACTGCTATCTTATATGTACATAAACAACAAATAAATATATTCAAATGATGAACCTCCTTGATAGTACATGCACAGATGACATTTATACATGTTCTAAAGAAAAATAAGGACATTTTCTCATTTCTGGAAAACGTAGGTCCTAGTCGAGTAATTTAAGTGGCCGGAAACATGCCAAAATAAAAGTAATAAGCTAATAATAAGCTAATAATAAGCTAATAATAAGCTAATAATAAGATGATAATAAACAATAATAAACGTGTCCTCTAGAAGGTGCTGAAACAACCTGAATACCTGGCCATAGTAACCTGGCCACAGAAGGAGCGACAGTCACCAAAGACCACATAGAACAGGAATTTGAATTGGCATCCATCTAAAGTGAAGAACAGTTTTGTTTGCCAACAGCGATTAAACTCAGATGCCTTTCAAGACAAGTGAAAAACGAGGCCAGTTACTTGAACCAGAGAGTTGGCCAAGTAGTAAACTTCTGTGCTAGCTACAGTTTGTCCATAACGAACACCATTTTCAAGCACAAGGGTGCCCATCAGTGCACGTGGCACCAGGACAGCCTAGTCCGGAGGTCAAGGATCGACCTTGTTGTTGTGTCATCTGACCTTCGGCCGCGTGTCTTGGACACTCGGGTGAAGAGAGGGCGGAGCTGTCAATCACCTGGTGGTGAGTTGGATCTGCTGGTGGAGGAGGAAGCTGGATAGACTTGGTAGACCCAACCGTGTCGTGATCGTCTATTGGGAACGTCTCGTGGAGCCCTCTGACAGCCCCCGAACCCCCAGTGATGGACAGTGGAAGTAAGGGATACCATCAGGCTGAAGGAGGAGTCCTATCAAGCCTGGCTGGTTGAGGAATTTGAGAGATGCCGGTCGGCTTGTGCTGTCGCAGAGGCTAAAACTGTGAACTGGGAGGAGTTTGGAGAGGCCATGGAGGAGGGCAATCGGTTGGCCTCAAAGAAATTCGGACAAACCGTTCAACGCCTTGTCGGACGGTGGAAGGAATACTTTGAGGATCTCCTCAATCCTGCTGTCACGTCTTCCATAGAGACTGAGGACTCTGAGGCGGACTCGAGCATCACCCAGACTGAAGTCACTGAGTTTGGCAAGTTCCTTAGTGACAAGGCTCCAGGGGTGGATGAGAACCGTCCTGAGTGCCCTAAGTCAATGGATGTTGTAGGACTGTCTTGGTTGAGACCCCTCTGCAACTTCAGTGCCTCTGGACTGGCAGACCGAGATGGTGGTTCAAGAAGGGGAACTGTAGGTATCACACTCCTCACCCTCCCCGGTAAGGTGTGTTCCAGGGTACTGGAGAGGAGAATCCGACTGTCAAACCTCGGATTCAGGAGGAGCAGAGTGGTTTTCATCCTGGAACACTGGACCAGCTCTATACTCTCCATCGGGTGTTCGAGGGTTCATGGGCGTTTCCCCAACCAGTCCACATGTGCTTTTTGGTTCTGGAGAGTATGGGGTCCGGGGCCCTTTGTTCAGGGCTGTCCTGTCCCTGTATGACCGGAGCAGGAGCTGTGTTTGCATTGCCGGCAGTAAGTCAGACCTGTTCCCAGTGCATGTTGGACTCCGCCAGGGCTGCCCTTTGTCTGTTCATTGTTTTTATGGACAGAATTTCTTGGTGCAATCAGGGGTAGGAGGGTGTCCAGTTTGGGGACCACAGGATCTTATCTCTGCTGTTACTCTCAAACAGGACAAGAGACGTAGACCAGACAGAACAAAGTGCCCGCGTTGGATTTGGGAGGGCGGGGCGTGGGGCTCGGGCCTCGGGGCAGTGTCCATGTAGTATGCCGGTGTATGAATGAGCGTGTTTTTGTGAGAGTGAACAGATGGAAATGGCCACAATCCGCCACGTTTACAGCATGTATGTCATGTATTTTCATTCATATAATGGACATGTAATGAATTACATTTTGGAGCTCTTGGATTTACCTGGATGTGGAGGATGGAGGGTGTGGGATCCACTAGAGCGACGCAAAAATAATGGCGGATAGAGGAAGGTCATCAGTTTAGGGTGTGTGTGTCTGGCGCAGTGTCGCTTGATGAGAGATGCGACATGAGAGACATGCATAAAGAGCACCAGCCACCGGGGCTGCTCGCTTCCGCACAGCGTATTTCGGAGAACAACAGGTGATCCAGCGCACTGTGATTTAGTGGGAAAAAGAGCAAAAAAACACGACGAGAGAGGCAAAAGTAGCAGGCAGCAGCGGGAGCAGAGGAAAACACGTCCGCACTGGAGGGAGAGGAGGAGACAAGAGTAACACATTTACACATAAAACAAAAACTGGCACAAAGTTCAAATTCTGTCAGCATAATAAAACTGAAATTATTTTCCCTCTATAAAAAATCTTGCTACCATTTGAACACAATTTTGAACACGATTTGATTGTTGTCATTTGAAATAATTGTGTGCTCCAAATCTCTATAAATATAATGTATTCTTTGTTACAAATACCTTTTTGTCATTTGCAAAATTTGTTATTAATTGAAAATGTTCTTCTGGAATAACAAATCCTACAGACAAGAACACTCAAGAACAAGAACACACTTCTTTTTTAGAATATTACTACACTCTTTACTACACAAAACTTCAAGTTCTTGCATGATTGTTGTATCACCTGTATACCCACCGCAGAAGCAGTGGTAGCGGGGAGGAACAGATTGCTGGAGGACACCACCTTGTACGAAAGTGCTAAACTATCACCTGAACACACATGCAAACTGTTAATACCACATACAGTACTTCCATTTCAGGCAGATACACGGGTGTGCTATGGGCTTTGCCGTCTTCCCAATTGTGGCTGTAGTGTCTCAAAAGGGAAAGGTCTAATTTAGTGATTGTACGCAATATAAAAATGGGGCACCAGATAATTCACTCAATAACTAAATATTAACTTGTAAATCACTGCTGGTTAAGTCTGAAGGGAGAGTACTGGTTTAGACTCGTGCAATAAATAAAATCACAGGAACCAAAATGATTTGGTGTGGTTTATTTATCAGACAATTAAATTGGCAGCGTTCAAAACAGCATTAAAAAACTCACCAAGTCAAGTTAATAAGCTAAAGCACAGAGAATTTAAAAATAAGTTAGGATTTGTTCAAACAGGAGGTTATGACGACTAGATATGCTATGAGGAAAGTTTGATCTAGGATTTCAACTTAACAGCCAATGATTTGCCAGGAGGAGGAACACGGCTTGTGAAATCTGCCACATGCATTTTCAGGCCATGAGCTGAGATCTGCTTACTGTGAGTTGAGAAGCTGCTCCTTTCTCCGGAATGGCTGCTTTAGAAAACCCCTTGGTCTGTCCCAGTCGGGTGCCAACAGAACTAGATTGCGTTGTAGGGGGTGTGTCCTGATAAGAAAGTGCTGCCTTCTCTGATTCCCACACTACGCTTCAACAGATGAGGTCCAGTTTAGTGAAGAGATTATACATTCTGTATAAGGTAGTCCCCAAATGTTTAGTCCCCAATGGTAGTCCCCAAATGTTTATCCAACTGTGTGTCTGACAGAGCCCCTTTTGTTCTTAAGGCTTGTGGTGGCATTTCTGTGGAAAAATACCAAGAAATAGAGAGGTAAACAGAGTTAGTTTGATCTTTATTTACTTGTGCACAGTAAATAGAAACACTTTCCCTGACAAGATCAGCTCTCCCTTCCTCACTCCAGAAAAATGACAGTAAAAATCCTTTTATAGACAGTCATATACATTGACGTACGCACATTGTCACAATCAAATCAGCTTTAGTGAAAATGAAAGGAAAGATATTTTCCCATTACAATCCCCTCTTCTGATAATTATGAAACCCTGTTTTATTATTTATTTATTTTAAGCAAAACCTTTCAGAGGAGAAACCTTGAACCACAAATGTACAGGGTATAAATTCAATTTTTCCCTGGTTCTTTTGACCACTGAGTATCTCATCCTCACATTACCGCAAAATTAGCTTTAGCATTTAGCATAATAAGCATAATATAAATGTAAAAAGTAATAATGCAAATGTAATAAGTAAAAAGTAAGTAATAAGTAATAATAAAAATAGTAATAATAAAAATAGTAATAATAAAAATAGTAATAATAAAAAGTAAAGAGTAGTATTAAGTAATAATAAAAAGTAGTAATCTAGGATTTTAAAAACATTATTATGTCCCCCCCTTTAATCAGTAAATTCTGTTTAAACAGTTAAACTACTTCATTCCCCTAATGATTGAATCATCGTCTGAATCACTCATGTAACCCGTGTCCTGCTTGAAAGCGTCTTTATCTGGCCCTGTCACCTTGAACAGACACATATTGAGCAGAAACCAACTTACCAATGACTTTGAATAACACGGGAACACAGGAGAACACAATCAAGATTACAACCACAATATGCCAAAATTTCTAAGCACGTCACGCTTCAGTGACCTGATGTTGACCCTCCTGTTGATCAGGTTAGAGCTCTTAGGCTCCGGGGGGCTCTTCTCTTCCGAAGAGCACATGGATGTGCTTTAGGAGCCATGAAGACAACGAAGATCGTGTTGTGTAGATGCGATTACCAAACGATGCAGAGCTTCAAACTGCGCTGGTTTTGGCGGAGTGCCACGTGCTCGGAGCACCCGATCAGTGGGCTCTGGTGCGGGTCGAGCTTTATGACCTGCTCTGACCCCTGCTCTCACGTGCTTGAGATCGTTGCAATTCAAAGGTCCCACGACGTCCTCAGTGGTTGAGGTTAGAGTTGCAGCCGGCCCCTGTGTCTGACCCACGGGTGGACACACAGCCATCTGCATGTGCCCAAACAGCCTTTGTGGTGTGGGTGCGCTGCCTGTGGGACTTGTTTTGCTCTACCTGGATTGTTGTTTTAAACAAATAGCACAAGATTGACAAAACTTTTGGGCATAAATTGAAAAACCTTTTGTGAACCAATTTTGTCCCACAGCAGTCACCATCCCCCCTTTTGATGCATGGTCACGGCCATGTGAGATCAACGCCATCTGCCTAAAAAAATGTTTAGGTAAGCAAGGTTTGTTATTTGGTCCAAGCCATGTGCCATCACACTTCACAGCCCCACACAGAGATTTCCTCTGACATGGCAAATTCCTGCATTGCTGATGAGGACTCTGCAAGAGAAGTGTTATGAGACACAAAACATTCATTTTGTTTAGGCCTGCAGAGATAAGACGCAGCCTTGGCGGCTGAGTCTGCTCTGCTGTTACCATGTGAGATTTGGTCATCTCGGTTTGTGTGAGCTTGGCATTTGCATACAGCAATCTCAGATGGCAACAAGATAGCCTCCAGGAGCTCTGCAACCTGTGTTGGAGTTCAGAATCGGCTTACGATCTGATTTCAAAAAGTTCCTGTGTCGCCACAGCCCAGACCAGTCATGGCAAACAACAAACGCATAGCGAGAATCTGTGAAAATTGTGACAGACTGACCCTTCGCCAGTTTGCACGCAGCTGTCAGAGCCACCAATTCAGCAGTCTGTGCAGAGAATAGAGAAATGTGAGGGCAGTGGGCCTGACGCCACCACATCCCACTCAGAGCATACAGCAAAGCCAACACGGTTCTGACCAGTGCTAGCGTCTCGAGATGCAGATCCATCTACATAGAAAATTAAATCAGGGTTAATTAGTGGCTCTTCTTTCAGATCCGGTCTTGGATTGCCACCTGTTCAATGGCGGAAATACAACAGTGAGGAAGGTGCATGAGCTTCAATCATCAATCTCCGGAGAAAGTCTTAATCGTATTAACATGTGTCGCTATCCCGTAGTGAAATCAAATAACCAAGCAACTAAATCAAGTGAACACGAACACTCCACTTTAAGCCATCTACCATCGTCATTTTAACCTACCCACAGGACATGACCCATCGTCTGTGAGGTCAGTGATGCCACACACATTTACTTTTAACATGTTCATACTTCTTTGAAAATTCACAAATGTATTAAATTATTTTTTCTCTCTAGGACTATGACTTGTGCATCAACTGTTACCACTCTAAAGGTCATGAGCACAAGATGGACAAATTGGGGCTTGGACTGGATGATGACAGTAACAACCAGGCAGCTGCCACCACCCAAAATCCTGGAGACTCGCGCCGTCTCAGCATCCAGCGTTGCATCCAGTCACTAGTCCATGCCTGCCAATGTCGAAATGCCAACTGTTCTCTGCCTTCCTGTCAGAAGATGAAGCGTGTTGTTACAACACAGAACACACAGAATAATGAGAGTGGATGCAGCTACGTCATGCGCGCGCATTCCAAAAAAATATTAGAATACATCTACAGTATTACTGGGGGTTTTTCCGTATATGATCGCAATCTTAGCTACCGGTCTGCAGTCTTGCGAGATTGCGACTACTTCTTATGACTGCTTTCTATACCGTCATCACAAATGCGAAATAACGAGAAATGAATAGCTCGCTCCAAGTGCTGTGTTGCTCGCTAGGGCCCAATCTCGGCAAAATGTCCCGAACATTACTGCGAACATATATAAGCATACCTTCTTCTCCTTCGTCTTATCCCAACCAATCCTAGACGGCGCGAGTTATTGTTATTTACGCCTTCCCGGTTGTTCCACCCCCCCGGTTGTAGCGGTCCCATACCCAGCGGCTGCAGCACAGTATGCATAAATAATCGCTAGAGCATGCTACCATGCATGACTCAGAAGCGGTAATGGCCTCCGTTTTCTGGCCCGTCCTTCTTCTTCTTTCTTGTCTTTGCGATAAGCGTTGCGCGTGACAGGTCATTCCATCCTAACCAGCAACGGTTGGGTACTGTTCGCCGCCAGACATTACTGCTCTATGCACGAGCTCCTCGAGGTCTGGGTCCAGAGCATCTGCAAAGACACATGGGCTGATAGAGGAAACGGCGCAGTCGAACTTTCGGGTTCGTTGCTGCCCTCCCAGACACGCAATCTTAGTCCACATATCCGCGCGATAATCACCAGCCGAGGGAACAAAGCGACCAAACAAATAGCACAGCACCCAAGCACTCCCACATCAGGATGCCCACTCAAGAGATCACATACACACTTGTCCTTTCCAGCGAACTATTCAATCGTGCGAGACGATGCCAATCCATGATATGCAGCTGCGTGCGAGTGTGCGGTGTCCAGTGACCCGACGTATGACGGCGTGCCGCCCAATATGGCCACTGCGTGTGCTAGCCATGTCTGCCTTGGTAGCGTAGCACCCACGAAGCAGGCCGTGTGGGGTGACGCTTGGGTCTCTCCCTGCGTAGCAAATCGTTGAGTAGCCGGTATCGTGAAAATGAACATGGCAGCCACGGCGCTTACACTCTCTCTCTACACCCACATTCGCGCCTTGACCAGTCTACACAATATGCATCACATCACTCCTTTCGCTCATCTCTTCATTCAGCTATCAGTCACGTGGTCACTTGTTAACTCCGCAAACCCCTGCGTAACGTCTGCATCCACGGTGCATCATGATCACACTCCAACTCACTTGACACTCAACTATATCAGTCATTTTAACAAGTCTTCTGTCGCTCTCCATCTAATTCTCAATGTAACTTAATAGCTAGCAATTTGATTCATGCTTAAAGATCCTCCCACTAGAGTATACACAGGATTTCCCCGGTCCCAAAATAATGCACTCCAAGCACATCTGCGCAAATTTATCTCAAGAACAAATCACAAGCTATCACTTGCATATGTAGTGCGCAGACCTCTGGAGGCTCTCTATCTACCATCTTCCACCTGGAGTCCAACATTGGCCCACAATTACGACCACACGTGCTCCCAATTCACACGTCTGTGTGATGAGCGCTCTGAGCACGTTAATGCCGCCTCACTCCTCTTGGTCTACGATACACACACTCACGCCCACACACTAGAATAGCCCAGCAACCACAGCTAAAGCTAATTTAAATTGAGCTTAGTATAAGGTGGGAGTGAGCCCAGGTTCTCGGCCACAGCTTTGTCTAGGGACGATTCTGGCATCGCCAAATTGTAATCCCAGAAGCGCACGACCGTCAAAACAACCCCTGCGCCTAAACCCTGCGCTCTCAGACTCACAATGCCTAAGACCTCGAGTATACCCCCCTCGCAACCGAAAAACTCGATGCACAGCCCGACGCAAAGTAAGTAAGACTGAATTAGTCTAAATAATTGAAATAGATCCAGCATATATGTTAAGCAAAAGATGCTCTACAATAAGCACTTCTTCAGCAGAAATGAAGAAATAAAACCCCATCTATCGACAACAATTAGACAACTGCACACCTATGAACATTGAGTCGTATTCGAGTCCCCCAAGCCGGCAGCCGCACAACTCGCTTCTCTGGACCTGCCCATCCAAGTCCTCTGTCTCGAATTGTCGAGAACCACCGTCCATGAGAGGACTCTAGCAGTTAGAGTATCCCGAGCAACCAAACCGATGCCTTGAATCACACTGGTCCGAGAACCCGCCAGAAGACCACGATCTCTGCTCCCAGGAGCAGGACCGAAGAGATGGTTTGGAAAGAATAGCTCTCGTTAACGCCAAATCGAGTGGTCGTACCCCTAGACTCTGTAGCAATCAAACCCCAGCCCAAAGAGACGTAACAAGTTCGTTCTACTGACAACTATCGTTTGACTTTATTTACTTGTGCCCAACAGGAGCAATCTAGAACCACTTTCACGATTTCACGCGCTAGGCACAAGAGTCGGAGGCCCTCAGCCCTTATCGCATGACGTGCCATTAACACATAGATCAAGTAAAATCTATCCTTTTAATAGAACAGTACGGCATAAGACCTTGACCAGCTAGACGCCCACAAACACTTCTTCCATCAGATGACATCTAGTCAAAGAAAAAACCCTCAAGTTGTTAGACCCGCGACTGGCGGAGCAAATAAATATATTATCCCCACAGAATGACATTATTGCACCCTCTGATAGAAAGAATTTTCCCATTCCAGTCTGCTGACTCTTGATCGCGCCCCTTGTTTGCAGGAGTTCCAATCATAATCATCACTGTTACACGTCAACAATAAGGACAAATGAGGCTCCATGGTCTCAGTCAATGATCAAAAGAGGGGTAACATTCCCACTCAGCACAGCAACAAAGAATGACTGCTCCACTGCAAAACCCCTTCAGCAGCAATGGATGGACAAGGTATGGCCCCCTCAAGCCAATGCATGAATCAGCTGGCGTCTCCTGGCTATGATGCTGCCCAACAGCAGCCAAGCCAGCACGTGCCGCCGAATGCCCGCAGCAGCAGCCGCTGCCACGAAACTAACAGTGCGAGCGCAGCAGCCGCCGCCAATGAACTTGCTAAAGCAGCCCAGCACAGCCTACCTTGCCGTAATGCCGCGTCCCCCAGTCATGTCTAACTGTTCCTACCATATTGCGAGCTCCGTCTCTCGGGCCGAGAATGCATGCCAACCACTCATGCAATGTCAAATTCCCGACCTTTGGGAACTGGCGCGATCTCGTCAGGTCTATAGTGAGTGCTGGCATGCCCGACCAACTCTCGAAATGAAACACCTCCACAGTCGGATAGCCCTGCAGGACATCTGCTACCTGCACTACCTTTCCCATCCCACAAGCCTTCTTCCACGCGGCCCATCCCAAGCCGCGCTAGCGAGCCAGACGTACTGGACCTGATAGCATCTTCCTCCCTACCCAGGATCCACAAATCCCCTTCATGGCAATTCCCACCCGGCGTGCCATTGATCCAAAGCAAACGGCATCCCACTATAACAACAAGTGGGCCAGGAGTCCCCAGAATATCAAACCAAACCGTGCGGCCCTTTGCGAAGCGGCATGCAGTAGTGGAACCCCATGGGGCTAGAACACCTTATCCCATATGCAAGTGCGAGAGTCACACCAGGCGTCAGTGCACGATGGGGAAAGCGATGTGGCAGCGGAATGTCATACATAGGCTGAGCCGAATGGCATACAAGCTCCAGAAATTCAAGACAGGATCTTTTTTTCCACCTCCAAAGCTAGTATATTGAAGACAGACAAAACAATGCTGATGAACAAACAACAACAAGCAGCACAGCAGCAACTGTTGACGAAACGTTGATAAACAATACGTAGACAGCATAACATAAGTCGTACTGGGAACAGACTCTTCCCCCAAAGCAAATGGACGAAAGAATAACGTAGCCAGACCTTTAGCAGCACAGAGCAACAACAGTAGCAATAAGCTAAACACAAAGAGCACCATTTTAGACCACAGAGACAACCAACATTACAACTGTGCCTCCGAGTCTACCTCATAACAACTACCTATACACACCACCAACACAACAGAAGCATTTACGTCGTATGAACGACTCAATAGTAGACCTTTAGACAATCTTGTTAGTACTAGCACCAGTCCGTGAGTATGGTGAGCGAGCCAAAAACAGATTAATATATAACTCTCTGTCAGAGGTTCCACGTGGCCAACCTCAACAATCCCATAAGCTTCAAGCGCAGCAAAGAGTTCCAATGAATTTTAGAGATTCTGTGAGCAGTTTTGTCTCCACAAGACAGCAGCAGCTCCAGGAGCCCCTCAAGCAACACCAGCAGCAGCTGAGCTCAACAGCAGCATATGCAGCGGCATATAGCTCAAACAGCCAAGCAAGCTGTCACTAAGCAGTCTAAAAAGCAGCAACCGACAAGACAGCAAGCAGCTTAGGCATACATAGCATCTGCCGCTTCTGAGTCGAGCAAAAAGATACAAGCAACTAATCAACACAGAATAAACATGCGGAATGAACCTTACATGTCAAGTTTTTCAGCATCTTAAGCCCTCCACCGAGACAACAAAGTCTCAACAATGAAGGAACAGACCTTGAGACGGCGAAATCTCACATGGGACCAAACCTGGTAAACGCCTGATACTCACAAGGAACGAGACCTTGGGTAGCGACCCTGTTCTCACATGGAAATCCAACCTGAGTGTGAGAACCGTCTCTGAGTCATCGAGCAATAACCGGTTACGAAACTGCGACCTCGTCTCTGGATTGCATCACAAGTGGAATCACCTTTGGAGCAGCCGTAAAATGCGTACACATAAGTGGGCATGCAAGCACTGTCGAACCCTGAACCGTCTCGAACAACTGGCCCGGGACAAGATCCTAGAGACGTCCGCACTCTTCATTTGGGATCAGGGCCAAGCAGTGTATGTCGCACTGTATGCACTGGATACCCATTCTCCGGTCAAGCCCAGTGGAGTCTTTTCACATAACTCCTTCTTCCTAATGGTGCCACCCCACCCAAAGAGCAATATGTGTCCTTAGAGGCCAACAGATAGCCCTTACAAACAAGGCCATGACTAACACCAGCTGACAGAAGTAAGTATTAAATCATGCAGATTATTGCAAAGTGGCAAGCCAAACTGATAGTGGTGACAGACTCAATTGGATTGTGGGTCCCCTCAGCAGCATGCTGCCGGTCCACAGACCTCCTCAGGGTTGTGGCCTAACTCACAATATCAGGCTCACTGGCTCCAGCAGGACCCCTTTCCATGCAGAGAGTTGACCTCCATGCCACCACTTTTTTATTGTCTACATTATGGCAACCATTGGCCCCGGGGTCCACACCCACGACGGTGTACATTGCGCCATGAGTGCGCCCTCAGCAGCAATCACCACACCCTCACCCATCTGCACTAATACAGAACAACCCTAGCCTACACATCTACATTGTGGAAGTATTATGCTAAACAAGTAGACAGCATGCCACGCTACAAGTCCACATCAGCCTAAGAACAGGACCGTCAAGTCACAAGCCCCGACACACTACAGAACAAGACACACACGACCCCAAACCGCTTGTGCAATGAACTCCCCAGATTAACCCCTGGCTCATTGAGGCCTAGGACGAAATTCATGTAATCTCTCTATCCTCATGTACAAAAACTCGGCCTAATAGAGATCAACCAATACTCCCCACACTCTCATCTAACCCTATCTTACCCCTTGAAAATTAGCCCCCCTCCCAACAAGCCAGCAACAACCAGCTATCACACACCACACATCAAAATAGAGAAGTACAGTTTGGGAGACAGAACCGAAACGCCTACAATGTTCCCTCGTCCCCCACATTTCTCACCATAAAACCTCCAAATAATTGCCGCATCTGGCGATGGTTCTTCAATTCAAGAGGCCCAATAAATCTGGGAGCTGGAGCGCTAGCTCACAGTTAATGCAGACTTGTGTAGGGGCAACAGGACCATGAATCTACACACACCTTCATGGAACGCGCATTTCATGTTAATTCAGAATAGCTCTAAGTCTGAGACTATGGATGACTCTAGAACCATTCTCAACACGAGAAACTGCACTCACCAGTGACATGTAGTATATAATAGTGTCTATCTTTACTTAGTCCGTGGTGTAGTTTAGTATTACTATTAAATGTCCGTATGTAAGATGTTTCCAATAGAAGATTGCTATTGTGATCTCGTAGAACTTACGCTGGAGTCGGTGAATATCAAAGCAATATAAGTATAATCATAGTTCTTATCATAGCTAGGATTTATAATGATCAATTAGTATGAGAGCGTAATCGGTTATTAGTTTTAATATATTTTGTTTATACCTGTTGTACATATAATAATATAATATAACTAGATTATGTAGCACAAAGACGCCGGAGTTTATATGGTAGTCGCCATGAGGGTCGAAAATCCTCTGCTCACTATCTACAGGATAAATAAACCGACGGAATTATTTGTTGGGCGATGGCACACGCAAATACTAAAAGTTTTTAATGCTTATGCATAAAATGTACTTGCCTTTTATAAGAGCAAGCTATATTTTATTAGATACTCAACCTCGACCACACATAATTAAAGAAATTCGATTAATGGACAAATACAACTAAAACCTATTTTGATAATCAGTTCCGCCATTCCAACCATGTATAATTAATTTGATTTGACATTAGTAAACCTCATAGAATTAAAATCAGTTGTAAACTTCCGAAAAGAACTATCACTGTAGTATATTGAGCTTGTTTATATCCACTCTCTCATTGATCTTTTGATTCTGTATTGTTTATTTAATGGCCTAGGTCCGCGATCAATGAGTGCCTATACCAATAACTCATCGAGAACACTAGCTTACACTTGGTATAGGAAATAAATGTTTTTAAAGAATTTTAACTGAGTATGTAACCTCTAAAGAAATTATTGTCCTAACATCTTGTTCAGGATAAAACTATTTTTATGCTTACTGAGCTTTTGGAGCTTTTTAGCAAAAAGTTCATTACATCCGTCATTGTTTGTCGTACGGGTGCTAGTGATGTCGTGCTCACTGGTTATATGTCTACAGATGTATTCGCTTATCTATCCATAAAATATCTCCAAGTTCGTGTGTATGCCCACTGCAGAAGCTCCCTCCCTCGAATGTGTGCCACTCTTTCCTTTAAGGACACTTAACGTGAAGCAATGGAGCCCTGGGGAGGGGGATGCAAACCTGTGTGCCTGTACCATTTTCATATACATGGCCCCTGGTCACATGTTGGCACAGTATGAAGACTCCGTTATGCGTGTTAATTTAGTGTTAGACATAAACTTCCCTGGGTCTACACTGGCAAATCATGGCTAGATTTTGCAGTCCCAGAATTAAGACTGTTTAACAACCAGAGAAAGCTCGAGTCAAGGAGACAGAATCGATTTGATCACTAAGAAATGGAAACTCACTAATAATCTTCCGCCTTCTAAGAAACTAACTGCTTCTTTTGGTCACTTTTTTTCAACACGCCGTCAGCTTCTCATCCTCCACCCTTTCCTCAAAAACGCCTTGTCGTGTTTATGAGTATTGTATATATAAACTTTGTTTCTTTATTTTACTTTAAATTTACTGCTAAAACAAAAAGTATAACTCCTGTGAAGAATAAGATACTGTTGTTTATGAATATACATTCAAAGGATCCTACAATATTGGCAGCTACAGAACATATGATCTTCAATGTGTCTACGTATAAACTAGGTAACTTCCACAGATAAGTAACCATGATTGAAAGCATACGGCCTCCAGAAGCACAATTTATATGGTTGTAGACGGCTCGTTTGTGGTGAGAAAGCATGAATTTCGTGCAGTTGTATATGGTGGAAGTACATTGTATTCCTCCTGACCGGGCTTCCGCGGCCTGTTGCTAGAATCTTCAGGTGTGAAACCTCTTCTCAGGGGTTGCGGTTTGTCGAGCTTTCTGACAAATTATATTCTAAAAACAGACACAATTTTATTAATCTCTTCCGGAGTTCGTACGTTAAGCTGTCCAGTATGAAGCCTCGTATTTTATATTACAAATGTCTTTGTGTCTGACTTCTCAGCACGCTAAAGCGCTAGCAGTTGACACCCAGAGTGGTGGATGAAAAGCGAGCCTCCCTGCGTCCTCGTGTCAACTTCTAGATCAGACGGAGTCACTGCTCAGAGGATGGCATGGTCGATTTTACGGATTTATGGGCCTCTCGAATGCACTACCATAGCTACATACAGAAACACGGAGCTTCCAGTATCAGTTACATTGCAAATGCGATCTGACAAGCGACCATTTATCTATCCACATTTTTCTCGCAACGCATGGTGAACTCGCTGTAGATTTCTCATAGAGCATTAAAGCTAACGATTATCGTCGCAGCTTACCTTGTTCTGTACGTCCCATGTTAACTAATGAGCGATCCCTATTTTGAACAACTTTTATATTTTTAAATCAAGCCCTTGCTCTGCAAATCAGACAAACCTTGACAGGAAAACTCTTTGAGTTTTGCGCCAACTAACCTGAATTAGCCAAAACTCCTGGACGACTCTTGTGAGTACTAGGCACTCTGGTTGAGTAGTCTGCCCATAATGCAATTGTATATTACCGAATTGCCGTGTGCTAGTAACGGCGCGTGTGCCATGCAATCACCAATGAAAGAGAAACTCATCACGACTTATGTGCCCTCTTGTGTGTGTCTATTTTGAGGAAATGAATTATTGTAATGTGAAAATATACAACCCCTGTAGTTAATGAAAATAAGTGTTAGTCTTCTCAGCCAAGAGTAAATGTAACTATTTAAGAAGAGACATTTGAAACTTTATAAAAGATTGCATGGCTCCTCTCCAAACATATATTTCTATTGAAAACGCATGCTCTATGCTTTCTTGCGTGACTGAGACACATGCGCAACTCTGCGCATTCTGAGTCCTCCACCCAAATTCAGTTCACACTGGCGGACCCGTGCTAAAACAGTGAATCAGGATCGTATCCATTAGATAGTGAACAAAATGAAAAGCTCATGGGAGACGACTCTTTTGAGTCTGCACACTGTATCGCCAAACATCTTCCATTGTGTGTAGAGATAACTATATGTTGTTTGTGAGCCAAAATATGTCTCAGACGATATTATAGATAAGTTTGAGACCCTGTGCCGAAATGACAAAACACCTTTCCAAACAAAAGAGTTTACTTGAAATTATTTTATTGTAAAATATCTTGTGTTAAGAACCTAGCCACACAAATTCCTCAATTTGCGTCAAAAACATTATGCGGATTACAAAAAGACTATGAGTCTGTGTGCAAAGGTACCAACAAATATTGACTAAGCTATTAATCTGTGACAGCTCGATGATAATGTGCAATAAAAATATCAGATACCACCATCGTATGGCATGATTTTAAAGTATATTCATCTCTGATTTGATCAGTATGTACTCTTTAGTTTTTGTATAGGTTTGTAAATTACCAATAATAAACCAGCTACTCAACTGGAGTTAGTTGTTTTTTGAAATATTATCCAATGAATATGCCAAAAACGAAGCTAGAATCCAAGAACATAGAATGATTTACAAAACTTAGTGATACAATTGTTGACATTATTTGGTTAGAGTGTATTCCCGGAGCAAACCGTTCGTCATGTCACTACACACCTATAACCTCTTCTTTTGTAGTACACCTACCTTCATTAAATAAGTCTGAGCAATCCAAATTCTTAATGCATTCTCAACCTACTATTACTCTTTCTCCTATGATTAATGTTGACCAGGAAAGAAAATCATAACTTGATCGTGCAATCTTTGCAGTTAAGCTTGTAGCACAGACTGACATGCCATCGCGCTCACTCAGTACATTTCGATGAATCCAGCCGAGGGATCTACAAGCGTAGTTACTCAGGTGGAAACGGAGGACTCATGCCGGAGCCATTGGACCTACAACTGTTACTCACAGAGGAGACGGAGAAGTGATCAGCGTCAGCAGTCGGAAAGTAGTTAGGAGTTTACATGGTCGTGATGAGACCTGCTTCCTCAAACCACGTGCGACTGTAATTCCATTTCAGAACAATGCGTTTAGAGGTCGTACAGATTTAGGATCATTAGACATCAACTGATACGCAAAAGGTCTTCCACGCCCGTAGTGTATATGCCTCCGAAGAAATTGGCTCACATAAAACTGAATAAAACCTTACAGGGCAGCCTAAAATGGTTAGATACCCGCATGTGATGTGTCACTTTACGGAATACATATGTACATAAATGTTCAAAATAGGCGAATGAACGACAGAGTAAGCGTAATTGATATAGTTAAATTCCCAAGGCTCATCCATCATCCGGATACTTAAGAATTCCCTCACCTGTTGTACGCTTGCCCCTTAAAAAAAATGTGACGGTGAAGGCATCTTGATTTTGCGTGCACCTCTGTCGGGCCTCACATATCATCGCGTTAACTGGGCTGTTTGGTGGTTGTGAGCTTGGATTATAGATGAGTGATTGTCTTGTCCGTTCGTGTTTGTCAAATGGAAGTCGACTGTTCCTTCCCTGAAGCTAATATTGCTGTGCATTGTCACTATGTACTTGTCTGCGCTCCCGCTTTGCAGTTCGTTGCTACAACCTTTGTGTCGGGCGACTAGTTATGTGACCCTCTACGATGGAATGGAATAGCCCCTCACTATGGGACATTTAGATCTAATTTTTCCCCGCAAGAATTCTTAGAAAGACAAGCTAAACAAAAGAACGCGTAACTTTTAACTGCACGGAATTATGGCAATATTATAAACAGAAAACGTTACATTTAAAGTCCGGTGGATTCCCATTTTCATCATTGTTTTGAGAGTGATTAAAATGGCATAATTTGTCAGAAACGCGCTTTAAAACTCCTTTGCAAGACGACTTTGCTGCTTCCCTTTGTCGCCATAGATTGTCGGATAAATATTGCAGGTAAAGAAGTGCTATTTAAATGCAACTATTTAGAATCAATAGACATTTCACTTAGGACTCTTAAATCATAGTGACCTGAAAAGAGGGAAAGAAATTTAAAAAAAAAAAACTGTTGCTGAAAAAGCGAATTCTTCCACAGTTTCATCCTCATTTCACGCTGCATTGTCCTGCTTAATAAACAAAACTCAAATGAATCTTCAATAAGTGCTATATTAGGTTCTGCCACTGTAAACACAAATACAAAGCTTAATTGATAAAACCAAGGAAACCGTACTTATATTTTTCTCAAACGTCCAAGATTTGTGTTAAACCTTAGTAACCTTTACATTTGAACACGAAATGTGCGTTCATGTTCACCTAGATTTACTTTACAACGGTTTAGCAACCCTGAAGAGTACTATGACTCTAACCTTTACTTCAACATTGGTATTAAAATCACACTTTTCCACTTTACTCATAATAGCTGTGTAAACTTCGTTGTAATATGTATATATTTTAAACATTCTCAGTTGAGTTGGCGCCTAAAGTCACTTCAAAACGTCATTTCGTAAGAAAATGATATATTTTCAATAAAAGATTCAATCAATAAAAGATTTAATAATGTGTATTTCAATTAGTGAGATGAAAACTGTTGTATTGATGCAAATATTGAATTATTTGATGTTTAGGTTAGGGTGATAATCCTGATAAACCAGTTAGGTAAACTGGTTTGGGACATTGACAGTTAGGTAAACTGGCTTTTGTATTTGTAGTTAGTTTGCCAGGTACATCTAACCTTCGCCTGCATTTCAAAAATGTAACCTTCTGTGTGTTTATTCTGAAGTCAGTACTGAACTCAGACTGTCTCTCACACACATAAGAGCACATTTTAAACTCAATACATTTGTTAGTCAGGACTATAAAAGACTAAACTGTGAATTTGCTTTGCTCTTAGATTCTGTCCCTCCATGACTCTGGACACCAAAGGAACATATTTTGGATGTCTGTAATATATTGCATTTGTACCCTACATATACATGTAATGAATAGTTTAACGTTTAATAATAGTAGTAGTAGTTAAAAATGTTCCTCATGTCAACAGCTGGGTCTTCAACATTCAGTCCTGCCCGCGTCCTGCCCGCGTCCTGCCCGCGTCCTGCCCGCGTCCTGCCCGCGTCCTGCCCGCGTCCGCGTCCTGCCCGCGTCCTGCCCGCGTCCTGCCCGCGTCCTGCCCGCGTCCTGCCCGCGTCCTGCCCTGTCCGAGTCCTGTCTGTTCGGTGCGCTCTGTGGAAGCCCTGTGTCTCCTTGTAAGTTCAAAATTCACCAGATGCAACCGTAAAACATTCTTTGTGACTGTATATTTATGTTTTTTGGTTTTTGTGTTTGTTCAGGAAAAGATCTCTGTGTGGCACCAGTCACTGTGTGAAGAGCCCTGGACCTCCAGCCTCTCACCTGCTGCTGCTGTGTGGACATGACTTCTGATGAAGACTCTCCACAGGCACATGGAGGGGACTTGGATCTGTGCTCTGACCCAAGTCTAAAAACATCTATGGACACTAGACCTGGAATCACACAGTAACTACCTGCACTTAAACACTCACAGGAACTTCACTTTTCTGGGTTTATTTCAGTAAATCCTCTGGTGCATTGTCTCAGCAATTTAAGATTGGTCCACATTTGTTTTTTAAGTATGATGATTTTTTTTGTTATTGATTTGGATAAAAATGACCAGTGATTTACAAAAACAAAGATCTTTGTGCAAATATAATTTGTTTCATTATTGTACTGTAACTGTAAGTTAAAACAGTTTTAAAATTGTAATACATTAAAGAAATGAGCGAGTTGTGACGACAACAACAACAACAAGTACAGGAAAATGGGAAAAAACAATAAAGTTGTGACTATCAAAAGTAAGATTAAAGGGAGGAATACCTTTACTCTTTTCTTTGAAGCAAGCGTTACTTGATTAAGGTAAGGCAATAAGTTTGGGTATCATTTTTGTTGTTCTCAAGGCTGTAAATAATCACAACCTTGAGATATTTCAAGATATTTCTTTTTGGCCGTAGGCGTTATTAGACTGGAGAGGAAAGTGTGAAATGGGGGATGAGAGAGAAGGGAGGACATGCAGTAAATGTCAGAGTCGGGATTTGAACTCACGACACTGCAGTCATGGTCCATGGCAGAAGAGTCAAGGCATTTCCAGACCAGATCAAGTAAAAACAGGAATACAAATATTTTCTACAGCCTCATCATGTTAAAGAAACAAGATGAGAAAATGGGTTGTTGGGCTGCTTTTTATTATTATTCATTTGACAAAAGGTATGGAGAGAGAAAAAATATATAATAGAGAATGATAAATGCTATGTCAGAGCTTTGAATGTGTTTTTGCAGCATATTTTCCATTTAGTATTTGAGCGTGGTGGGGCTCTCTCACAGCCTCTCCAAATCCCCCAGAGGAGGTTAAGAACAGGTGCCTGTGAAGGTCACAGCGTTTAATTCACGCCATTTTCATGACCATCAAACCGCAAAGAGCTTGGAGCCCTGAGGGTACAAACGTGTCACGTTTTTAAGATATCACTCCAAAACTGTTTTTCTTCTTCTTTGTGTATTTTGTTGCATGCAAATGGCTCCCAGCCTCTCACATACTGGGCTGCTTTTAGACAGGCTGACACTGAGTGGGTTAAAC
>BJKM01001391.1:0-42500 GCA_015082035.1 Chaenogobius annularis | reverse complement strand
CTTCTTTCGATCCCGCTGTGTGATCATCCTGCATTACCCAGAAGGCTTTGGGGCATCAGTCACTGACCTGCTAATCCGGGGTGGGGATTATAAATAATAATAATAATAATAATAATAATAATAATAATAATTTCTTAAGGCATGTTTTAAACTGAAAGTCTACAAGAAAAATGAAATTAATTTCCCAAAAATGTGACCACATTACTCTTGTTTCTTTTACGTGCTTTTAACTGACAATAATCACGTTTTTGATATTGAAAATGGCCACATTTTGAAACAGATTTATTTTGACTGAAAAGTGTCAGTTCAATATCCAGAATCCTAAACTTATGGTACAAAATATAGAATACGTGTAATCTATAACATGAGTAAAATCACATGTCTCTTTCCTTCTTCTGATCATCCCGATGGTTTGTTGGTGTTTGTCGCTCTCTAGAGGACAGAACATGTAATTACAAACGCTGTGTACCTGCTCCAAAGCCAACGTGGACAGACAATGAGTCAGATGTTTGCATTTGAGGGAAAGTGTGAGATTTGAACTTCCAGAAAGTCATTTTGACTTTCACTGTAGCTGTACATGTTATGATTTTGAGAACTTTTTCAAATTTCAGTGAGATTTGAGAAGTTCAAACTCCCAGCGCAGCTCCATTCATTTCAATGGGATTTTTACATGTAAACGTTTTTTATTTTACATTTTTGGGCCCGTCGGCTTTATGAGACAGGAAAGTTCAGTGTGAAATGGGGATCGGAGATGCAGTCACCCGCACGTGGAGCCTGGCATAAGTGCTGCCACCTTAACCACTTGGCCACCGACCAGCACGGCAACAATGATTCGATGGCAGTTATTCTCCTCAGAATGGGTTTCAATGGGAGTCGTAGTGTTAAAGCAAATATTCAGATTCATTTCAAATGTAAATAATATGACTATGATCTAAACAAACAAACAAACAAACAAACAGACTCAAAAAACATGAACAAACTAAACGCAGAATTGCTTAGATGCGATGATGATTTTACCTGAAGAAGAATGAAAGTAGAAGATTTATTTCACTCTTGACCTGGAACAGAATGACGTTTGGCTCTCCTCTTGTGTACGAACAGGGCATTCCATCATTCACTGATGTTTCCTTTTACAGAATCTGAACACTATAGGCTCATGTTCTGAACACTAGGCTCATGTTCTGAACACTATAGGCTCATGTTCTGAACACTATAGGCTCATGTTCTGAACACTAGGCTCATGTTCTGAACACTATAGGCTCATGTTCTGAACACTATAGGCTCATGTTCTGAACACTAGGCTCATGTTCTGAACACTATAGGCTCATGCTCATGTTCTGAACACTAGGCTCATGTTCTGAACACTAGGCTCATGTTTCTGAACACTAGGCTCATGTTCTGAACACACAGGCTCATGTTCTGAACACTATAGGCTCATGTTCTGAACACTAGGCTCATGTTCTGAACACTATAGGCTCATGTTCTGACACATAGGCTCATGTTCTGAACACTATAGGCTCATGTTCTGAACACTAGGCTCATGTTCTGAACACTATAGGCTCATGTTTCTGAACACTGAACACTAGGCTCATGTTCTGAACACTATAGGCTCATGTTCTGAACACTATAGGCTCATGTTCTGAACACTATAGGCTCATGTTCTGACACACTAGGGCTCATGTTCTGAACACTATAGGCTCATGTTCTGAACACCACAGGCTCATGTTCTGAACACTATAGGCTCATGTTCTGAACATAGGCTCATGTTCTGAACACTATAGGCTCATGTTCTGAACACTATAGGCTCATGTTCTGACACAGGCTCATGTTCTGAACACTATAGGCTCATGTTCTGAACAAATCATTTCTGAACACTAGGCTCATGTTCTGAACACTAGGCTCATGTTCTGAACACTATAGGCTCATGTTCTGAACACTATAGGCTCATGTTCTGAACACTATAGGCCATGTTCTGACACTATAGGCCCATGTTCTGAACACTATAGGCTCATGTTCTGAACACTATAGGTTCTGAACACATGTTCTGAACACCACAGGCCCATGTTCTGAACACCACAGGCTCATGTTCTGAACACCATAGGCTCATGTTCTGAACACTATAGGCCCATGTTCTGAACACCATAGGCTCATGTTCTGAACACTATAGCTCATGCCTCATGTTCTGAACACCACAGGCCCATGTTCTGAACACAGGCCATGTTCTGAACACTAGGCTCTGACACTATAGGCTCATGTTCTGAACACTAGGCTCATGTTCTGAACACTATAGGCTCATGTTCTGAACACTATAGGGCTCATGTTCTGAACACTATAGCTCATGTTCTGACACTATAGCCATGTTCTGGCATGTTCTGAACATGATGTTCTGAACAGGCCATGTTCTGAACACACCCATGTTCTGAACACTATTCATGTTCTGAACAACACTGCATGTTCTGGACAGGCCATGTTCTGAACACACAACCAGCCATCATGTTCTGAAACACCAAGGACCCATGTCTGACATCTAGGCCCTGTTCCTCATGTTCTGAACACTATAGGCTCATGTTCTGAACACTATAGGCCATGTTCTGAACACCACAGGCCCATGTTCTCACATGTTCTGAACACCACAGGCCCTGTTCTGAACACCACAGGCTCATGTTCTGAACACTATAGGCTCATGTTCTTCTGATCCTGGTCCGGTCCTGATCCTGGTATAATATGGAACCTTCCTATTTCACCTTTAACATTCTTCTTCTTCTTCTTCTTCTTGCACGTGCTCCTGACAGAGTGGGATCTGAGCACAGTGGATTTAGACACGGACCAACAGCGCCACCCGGTGGACACGCCACGTCACTACAGCAACGGTGACAATAAACGTGCCATGAGGTATTTTGGATGCAATACTTTTTGTATTTATGTCACAGTTAAACTACTCAACAGAAGTATTTCTTCTGACGTTTTCTTCCATAAAACCCTTGTGAGAGTTCCTTCTCCCGCTCAGACGTGGAGGCGTGTGGGGGCTGCTGCAGGGGGGGAGGAGGCGGACTGACCCTGGGACTGACCCTGGACGGACTCTGGACCTCCTCAAAGACAAGGGTTTTAAAGTTTAAGAGACCCTACAGCGCCCTCTGCCACAGAAAACAACGTCCTGCCGCACTTTAGACGAAGCAAAAACAAAAATAAATAATAATAATATAACAATAATAATAATATAAATAATAAAAATAACATATAATTAATAAACACATATCATAATAATAAATAATAATATAATAATAATAATAATAATAACAATAATAATTATAATAATAATATTAATTAAAATATATATAATCAATAAAAAATAACATAATAAAAAATATGATAAGTAATGCAATATAATAAAACAACATTAATAATAATAAAAAATACAACTTTGAAACAGAAGAGGCAGCTTTATCAGAGGAATGCAAAAAATTATAATAAATAATTATCAGTGTATTTCTTGACAATTCTCATTTTAAAAGACACAAATACAACGGTAAAACTCAAAAAACAAATGAACAGCGTCATTTTGTTTTGTGAAGCAGATCAATCAATCATCCAATTATGTTTGATTAATTGGTTATTTTGAACTTATTTTTTTTTTAAGTGAAAAACAAACAAAAATAAACAAAAGGACTGTTTTTTAGTATTAATATCATCAGGAAAAACACACACACACACACTGGGCATGACTTGAACCGCCCACCGCGCTGCCCCGCCCCCCCCGCCCCCCACTTGCCATCCCCAAAACAGCTCTGCTCCAAACACAATTGAACTCCGTCTCTCATGATTGACGGGTTCGGGCTGTAAATTTGACGAGAAAAGTCGACTGATTAAATCTGTTCGGTTCACGGCCGCGGCGGATAAACGGGCGTAACGTTAAGGAATGAATAACTTTTTATCTCGCCGAACAAAGTCTGGAAAACAATACGATAAATAAATACATAATATCCGTCTGCCGTTGATGGAGTTTGTGGCGTTTAATGGCGTTCCTCTCCCGGTGACGGCGGGCACGTCTGTGGTTTAGTAAATGTCGCGACGCGCGACGACAGGTGCGCTCATCTTCTCAACCGAGAGAAGACAAGGGTCGCCCACCCCGCCCACGGTGGCTGCAGGTGCGTCCTGGGAGATGTAGTCATACGCCAAAAGTCCGGACAGAGACACGCTCATCGCTACCGGACAGCAGCGGCGTCAACACCGGCGGCGCGGCGGGCGACAGTGATGCATGACCTGGGACGGCACGGAATGGAGGGACGGCGCTGGCCCGGGTCACGTTGCACACTTTTCTTCATTAAAACACGCTGCTTTTGTTTGTTCCATTCCCATTTTCAAACAATTTGATTTGTTTTGTCCAGCTCAAAACTTACTTTTGTCAGGATTTACTTGCAAAAGATAAATGCTGAGTGGATCTCTAATGAGGAACTCTAAACAGCTCTACGTCTCATTCTAATGTCTGACGAATGAACCAAACTGCAAACAATTAAAGTTAGACAAATATTTAACTTCTTGTTGTTGTCTGTCTGTTTTGTTATTGTTTAGTCATTTTTTATGTTGTTTTTTCTTAAAAAAGAAATAAATAAATTATAATAATTATAATAATTATAATAATTTAATAATAGTAAAAAAGAATAAACAAAATCATAATATGATGATAATAATTTAATAATAATAAGTAATAATAGAAATATAATATTTATATATAATGATTGTAATATAATAATAATTATAAAATTGATAATAATAATAATTGATAATAATAATGAAGTGGAATATAATAAAATAATAATAATAGTGTATTAGAATATACGTAATTATAAATTAATAATTATAATAATAATAATATATAATAATATAATAATAATAATAATAATAATAATAATAATAATAATAATAATAATAATAAACAATATAATACAACCTCTAAATAATTTGTTTTTTTTTAAAAGAAGAATAAAAAGACCTGCTTCGTCACGACCCGCCTCTCGCTACAAACAGGCTGCTACAACAAACCTCCAAAATCCAAAAAAACAACATATTTGGTCGTGTTGTTTGATCTAAAAATTACGCCAAATGGTTTCGTAGCTCGTGCGCCAAAACGCTCTCTCGTGTGCCTCAACATTACACTCAATTCAACAGAGACGTGAAAAACGGGACTCGAGTTGTGGATAGTCCAGACTCAGACCATTGGTGGCCGAGAAAACACAAGCAAGAGCGTCACTGTGCTTGATTACACTACTTCTCGGGTTTGTTTAGTCCGACGGAAGTGACATCACAGACCGCCGACAGCGGAACATTTTATTATAATTATATTATAATCTTATTATTTACGTATAAGCAAGAATTTGGGCAGAATTAAAAGCTAATCTGAAAAAATGTTACTGAAATGGGCCAAATGCCAAACACGTTAATTTCAGGTAAAAAATCTTAAACACAATTTGATAGTGATACTCAACCAATTCTTCAAGGAGATGAAGAACTATCAAAGGTAGCTCCGATTCAGCTGCTCTTATTTCGGCTCTCATTTAAGGCTGCATTGCGTATTTTATTTCACACATCACGAGCGCTAACTGTTTCAGCGTCGCCTCTTCTCCTTCCTCCGGCAGGTTGAAGCCGTGAGATTCTTTATCTGGGCCAGCGGAACCCCGTCCTTCCGCAGGGGAAAAGCTGTGGGGGAAGAGCTGCGGTCCACTGCATCGGATCCGCATATTGGCTTTGTTAGCTTGCGAGGGGTGGGCAGTTTTTTAATGGTGCTGTGGGTCAGCAGCTTTGTTTGTCCCTGTCCCGTAGTTTTACCAGGGCCGTGTTTTCCCTGTCCACTCATCTCTTGTTCGTCTTTTCTGGGATTATGTGGGTCAAATTACCATTTTAAAGTTAGTTTCTGCAGCGGCGCAAGCTCGTCCACTCAGCCCGTCACCTTACCGGATGTCCCAGGATCTTGCTTTTCATAGTCTTATTCTTCGTCCACAGTAACTCAACTAAAATGTCCGAAATATGCTGGTCTGTCTCAGCGTCTTGGCGACACACATGGCGCCGCCTCCTCTATGTCGGTTTTCACTCTGTCAAACCAGGATTTGTTATTACCAGCTCTAACCTCAGCTCTCAATGGCCCCATGTCACGTTTCATTTCACACAACATAAGGGCCACTTGTTGCACTAGTCAAGTCAGGTTTCTGGTAAACACTGGGTTTGCATTGCCTGGGGTTTAATGCTTTTGTCCTGGTTTTAGTGATGTAATATTGTTATGCTGTTTTTACTTTTCTGTAAGTAGCAGAAAAAGTAAGTCCTATGTTGATTTCTGTTGTTGAATTGTGCCACTGAGTTGTATGTATAATAGAGATAAAACTTAAAATTGTGGTGGGATTTTGTAGTCCGGCAGCCTGTCGTAAAATGTATTTTATTCAGCTCACTGTTGCTGTACTGGTGTGACAGAGTATGAAGCTCAATGTAAAAATATTGAGTGTAATGCGATGCCGGAAGTTCCTGTATCGGCCTTGCTGGCAGATGACAAAGGTTGAGTAATTTGGAGGACGTGGAAAATCCTGGGTCAAGTCAGTGCTTACAACCTGGAGGGAGTTTATCAAAACATACAAAATGAACATAATAAAAAAAAATAAACGGGTTGGCTCATGATCAAAGTTTTACACCTAATAGCCAAGTGTTATTTACCGTATTTTGCGGACTATTAGCCGCTACTTTTGTCAGATGTTTTGAGCCATGCGGCGGCTTTATTTAGAGGCTGCGGCTTTTCTGTGGTTTTTTTCTTTCACCGCTAGGGGCGAACTAACCGGAATTAGAATCAAAACTACAGAAAAGTTAAACAAAGAAGCAGATGTTGTTTTTTATTCAGCTAGCAAATAGAACACGGACGACAAATTACCAACTATAAATTATTTTCAAATTCTTGCCCCATCATTATGGAACCCAAACGAAGAAGTTCGTATGAAGCAAGTTTTAAGCTGAAGGCCATCGATCTTGCTAGGAAACCGCGCGGGCTGCACGCAAGCTTAACATCAATGAATGTACGGTGAGACGCTGGGGACAGCGGACGAGCTCATGCCATGCCAAAAGTCAAGGAAAGAGTTCTGCGGCCTATACAAAAGGTGCGGCCTATGTATTGTTTTATTATCGTTTTTTTAAAAATAGAGCAAATGCGGCTTATATAGGGGAGCGGCTAAAAGTCCGGAAAATACGGTAAGTCTGGACAACAAAATAATTTCTACCAGGTTATTAAAGATAAAGAAAAGCTTTGATATGTTGAAAGAATCCTAAGACTTGGAGAAACAGGACTTTTATAGGTATTTACAAATAAAGAGCTACTATAACAAGGAAATTAAACACCTACGATAACCCTCTAACTGAAATACTTATTAAGGCATATAAATCGGAACTTTTGAGGGGATTAATATGTAAAGAAGGTAAACTTGTTTTGAAAAAATTGAAAAAGATTGGGAAAGTTTATGTACATCCCCGTGGAGGACAAAAAAAATCACGTTGGGAGGGAATTTTGTTGGAAAAATGTGTCGCGTTTTTTTATAACACCATGTCAAAGTGCCCAATATTCACAAGGAAAGTATAACTTTTGGAGAAACTGCGGCAGCCAGGAGGCCAACCATTACTATGCGTTTTTTGCATTTTGAAACTTATACGGAGCAGAGAGCCATAGACAACCCGACAATGAAGTGATCATTTGAAATTTGACAGTTTTGATAGACCTCCACACCTGTAATAAGACTTGGCACATTTAATATTAGGTTGGTATAACATTTAAATGCTTGAATTTCTCTAATTTTACAGTAAAAAATAACTACTTTTTGTTATTTGGACCAACTTAGCAGGAAGCCGGAGGGCCAACAAAAATTGGTCTAAGGGCTTCATTTGGCCCCGGGCCATAGTTTGGACATGCCTGTATTAGACAAATGGAAAAACTGACACTCGCACTTAATATGAACTTGGACAAAGTTGATAAAATGGGACTTGTATATTGACCTTAATGTGCCATTTTCTGTCGGATGTCCTCTGTTTTTCCCTTTTCCCTGTCGAGTTCTGTGTTTCTTTGTTTTGTTTACATCATATTTGTGTGTATGTATATACAGTGGGTACGGAAAGTTTTCAAACCCCTTTAAATTTTCCACTGTGTTTCATTGCAGCCATTTGCTGAAATCCAAAAAGTGTATTTTATTTCTCATTAATGTACACCCAGCACCCCATCTTGACAGAAAAAAAACAGAAATGTAGAATTTTTTACAAATTTATTATAACCGTTTACTCAGTATTGAGTATAAGCACCCATTTGAGCTAATACAGCCATGAGTCTTCTAGGGAATTATGCAAAAAGTTTTTCACACCTGGATTTGGGGATCCTTGGGGATTCCTTGCAGAACCTCTCCAGTTTTGTCAGCTTCAATGTTGAATGTTTTTCACAGCCATTTTCAGGTCTCTCCAGAGATGCTCAAATTGGGTTTAGGACAGGGCTCTGGCTGGGCGAGTCAAGAATGGTCACAGAATTGTTCCGAAGCCACTCCTTTGTTATTTTAGCTCTGTGCTTGGGGTTTTAGCTGTGTCCTTTAGCTGTGTGCTTAGGGTGCTTAGCTCTGACTGGTGGAGGGCTGCAGTGATAGTTGACTTTGTGGAACTTTCTCCCATCTCCCTACTGCATCTCTGGTGCTCAGCCTCAGTGATACTTCTTTAACTTTCTCACCAAGGCTTTTCTCCCACAATTGCTCAGTTTGGCTGGACGGCCAGGTCTAGGAAGAGTTCAGGTCGTCCCAAACTTCTTCCATTTAAGGATTATGGAGGCCACTGTCTTCTTAAGAACATTGAGTGCTGCAGAAATTCTTTGGTAAACTTGGCCAGATATGCCTCGTGCCTTGCCACAATTCTGTTTTTGAGCTCTTTGGCAGTTCCTTCGACCTCATGATTCTCATTTGCTCTGAAATGCACTGTGAGCTGTCTTATACAGGTGTGTGTGCCTTTCCTAATCAAGTCCAATCAGTTTAATTAAACACAGCTGGACTCCAATGAAGGGGGAGAACCATCTTAAGGAGGATCAGAAGAAATGGACTGCATGTGTTAAATGAGTGTCACAGCAAAGGGTCTGTGATATTTCAGTTTTTTTGTTTTTTTTAACTCCACGTTTGTTTTTTACTGCTGAGTGCACATTAATCAGAAATAACTTTTATTTAAGAAAATGGTTGCAATGGCGCAGTCAGGGGTCGGAGGGGGTCCGGTTTGGAGAACACAGGATCTCATCTCTGCTGTTTGCAGATGATGTTGTCCTGATGGCTCCATCAAACCTGGACCTGCAACATACACTGGGACGGTTTGCAGCCGAGTGTGAAGCAGCTGGGATGAGAATCAGCACCTCCAAATCTGAGGCCATGGTTCGCGACCTGGCCCCGGATAAAGCGGAAGAAGATGGATAGATGGATGGATGGATGGTTGCAATGGAACGGAGACTGGAACATTCAAAAGGGTCTGAATACTTTGGTTTAGTGAAAAACTTTCAAAACAAGGCAGTTTACCTTCCATAACTTGGGTATTATTGTCAAAGGGTCATGTTTATTTTTCAGCGTGAGAAAGAGCTCATAGGCTTGAGTAGAAAGCCCTGTTAATGTTTTGAATGTCAATCTTGTGTGCTGTTATATAACGACATCATTTACTTTGTGTTTCTAGGCAATAACCACAAATCACATTGAGAACATCAGACTAGTCATCAGCTGGGTGCTTCAAATCATCAAAGACCTGCTCTACTCCTGGATAGTGCAGCAGGGAGGCTGGGTGAGTACTGCAATATAAAGCAGGAGGCTGGGTGCGTACTGTAGTATAGTAATACTGGGTGAGTATTGTAATATAAAGCAGGAGTCTGGGTGAGTACTGTAGTTTATACTTTTGCAAGGAGGCTGGGTGAGTACTGTAGTATAAACTAGGAAGCTGGGTGAGTTCTGGAGTATAAAGCAAGAAGCTGGGGGAGCACTACTATTTCGATTTGCTCCAATCAGGATATTTGGGCCGATCACGATCATCTGACATTTTTTATCTACCGATCACGACCGATACCAATCGCATTGACTTTTCCATCAATAATAATAATAATAATAATAATAATAATAATAATAATAATAATAATAATAATAATAATAATAAAAAAAGGGCTTTGATAACATGAAGTTAGACCAAATCTATCTAGTTTATAGGATCAAAAGAGTTTCCTTGGCAAATGTATACACTAATGGGCTTCTGCTCATCAATTATCCACGTGTTTTAAATGAATACTTGTGCTTGTGAATTCATGTGCGTGAAACCAAACAGAGTGGATATAGGAGCTTTAGCTGGCTTTCATCCTCTGAGCAGTTTGGACAGTTTGAGGAAGGGAAGTGTGCAGAAGAGAGCAGCGAAGACGCCAAGTGTTTGTCAGGTGCCACTTTAAAACACGACTTTGACAAAACCATTATGGACTGTGCACTTTCACTTTCAATTAGAAAAATAAAAAATGTAATCAAAAATCAAATCTTGGAAGGAAAAATTGAAGAAAAAAAAAAAATAGTAATGTAGGCAAAATTGTTTAGCCTTAGTGAATACTTCAGTGTAAAGTTAGAGGCAGGGTGAGTACTTTACTATAGTGCTGCTGGGAGGCTGGGTGAGTACTGGAGTGTAAAGAAGGAGGCTGGGTGAGTCCTGGAGTATAGTGCTGCTGCCATGAGGCTGTGCAAGTAATTGATTTTTAATCGAGATTGTAATTTCAAATGTAATGTCGGTGTAATCCCTCATTCGTCCAGGAGTGTTCCATTGTACAAAGATTGCCTCCTTAACTCCTCTTTAGGAGTTAAGGAGGCAATCTTTGTTAAAAAAGAGAATCCTTCATTAAATCGGAATGGAGGTTTAAGATTCAACCTTCCCGTTGTTTATAATGGTCTGCTGAAACCCTGGAGACGCCCTGGGCATTCGGATGCTAAATAGGCACTCAAGGTGAGGCAGGGAACAATAGAACAATAGGCCCATCCCAGTTTCAATGGGCCATTAGCAGGAGGTCCCGCCCTGTGGGCAGGGCTCTCACAGAGTAGGATATAAACAAGAGTTCTCAGACTTGTTTCTCTGATTGAGAATGACTCTTGGATGAGAGTTGAAACGTTTTGTTTTTTCTAAAACAGAGTCCAGATGACTACAACTGAATCTTTTTCTTCAAATGTAATGTTTTTTTGTTTTGTTTTTTATCAAGGGTCCTGAAGCCAGTCCTATATCGGAAAAAGCATGTAGTTTTAGGGCAGAAGTTTTACTTTGCAGGAAGATATCCTACTATTTATTGGGTCAATTTACAATGATTTATTAGTCTGCTTATGTTCAAAGTATTGTCTTTGTGAATTTGATTTGTTTTTAATGAGACAAAAATACATATTTTATCGACTAACTGGATTGGCCAATATGAAGAAAAAACTGTTTTTGGCACATCACTCAGCCCAGTACAAAGCCACCAGCAGACCATGACTCATCCCAATAAAGCAGAAATAATGGCACTATAGTTTGTCTTTTGCAAAATAGATCCGACAATCCAGGAGATAAAAGCCTACCCTAACCTGAAATAATCATTATGATAAATGGTAGGAAAAAAAATCAGTTGTAGTCATCTGGGCACTGTTTTAGAAAAACAGGCCGTTTCGACTTTCATCTAAAAGGTCATTCACAGTCGGCAGGCCTGGTCTGAGAACTCTGATTTTTAGCCTACTCTGGGCGGAACCTTGTAGTAATAACCTATTTGTTTGCACTGTTTTAAGACTCACCTGAAACTATTCTACTTTGTTAACGCACCACTGAGCAACAGCTAACGATGCAGCTATGCTAAGGGCCTCTTCTCCTGCCCACCAGACACTGCTCCACCCAAGGGTGAAATAACCAGAGACATGATAGATCGGGCAATAATGGCAACCTTGAGTGAGATGACAGACAATATTACAAAGTCATTTGGCGGGATAAAGGACAACGTTACAAAGTCACCTGATTCTAAAATTTACTCTATTGCTGCTATTTGCGACCGGGTAATCTGTCCACTGAAGCGGACAAACAAATCTCCAACTTGGAAGACACAGTGAAAAGTAATTGTTAGCCATCAGCCTGGAAAAGGTCATGAAGCCAGTTATAAAGCTTTGGGACTCTAGCGAACCACAGTGAGAGCCATTATCCACAAATGGCGAAAACATGGCACAGTGAACCTTCCCAGGAGTGTGCAAGTGGACTAAAATTACCCCAAGAGCACTGACGACCCATTCAAGAGGTCACAAAAGAACCCGCAACAAAATCCACGCAACTGCAGGCTTTACTTGCCTCAGTTAGAGTGCTACCGCGTAAGATTCACAGTCTTGCGCCTCTAGAGGCAAAACTGGTGGAGGTTCACGAGAAAAGAAAGAGGAAATTTGTGACAAAAAATAGTGTCAAGAAAATACAATGGCCGACTATTGGATACCATCATATTTTTGTTATTCATGTTATTTATCTTCAACGTTATTAGTTAGCGTTCTACTGTTTAGTTTGTCTTGTCACAGTAGCTAGTAGAGGTTTGTATCGTAGTTCGTTTTTTGCAGTTTCTTGTACATTTTCTCAGGGCTTCTTGTGATAGGAATAAAATAACTAAAAACGCCTAATAAGCATATAATTACATGAGCATGAATGATTGTGGTCAATAGTATTTATAGCCAAAATCGGTCTTCGTTTTGCACTAAATGACCATCACACGTTTACCTTCTAAATGGTTATAAAGTCCTTTAAGTCGTCAATTGTGAGTTTTCATTTTTATTTGTATTTTATGTTATTTATTTCTATTTTCAGCCATCATTCTTATGTTCATTGTTGGAAGAGCCACCTCCAGATAGAGGGATAGGTAGGGGAAGAGGGGAGTAGATGCAGTGGCAGGGGAGGTGTGAACTCCTGAGACTGCCCTAGTGTAGAGTGCCACGCATGGACTTCTACATCCTAGATGCAGGAGTTTTGCTGCGTGTAACAACATTCTTGCAGTTGATGATGACCCAGGACCTAGAGAAGAACGGCCTGAAAACTGGCATACAGTTGACAGACATTACATTCCAAGCTGCTGTGTTAGGAGAATAACGGTATTTTATCCAGACCCGATGGGACAGTACACAGGTTTCAAAGTGAGACGCCTTCTTTGACTCTACTAAATAAAACCTTTTGAATAATCCAGAGTCTTGTTCCTTATTACTTTCATAATTTTTTACCCTGTCACTGCAAAGTGTCTTTTTAAAAGCAATTTCCAGTATTTTACACCCCAATCATTTACAAGGCATAAACTTACAAATACAACAAAATATTTTACTAGACTTTAAACTTTTTTTTTTTTTTTTTTTAAATAAATAAGAGCCTCAAAATATGCTTATGCATTGTCTTCTGTGAGTGGGCCTGCTGCTCCCCTTGTCTTGTGTCTTGCCACAAACTCTGCTGTGGGTAGTTCCACAGATAGACACACATCCTCTCTAAGGCTGCTTCATGGAAGGCCAACACCACTTCTGGAGCTCAGGAATGTAACTATGTCTTGGCCTCCTTCAAAGCATACACACTCCAGTTCTTGAACTTTTTATTGTAGGGTTAGGGTTGTAGGGTTACCGTTAGTATCTGTAAAATAAAGTGAATTTTGTAGCTGGACTTTGTATTTCTACTTTAGAAAAGTGAAAGTTCAAAATCTTAATTTTTTTGTCCATCTTTGTTCCATGCAAGACCATGGCTGTTATGGTACTTGTAGTCTATAGCTGCAGTTTGGTTCGGGCTGTAGGCATAGCGCTTTGCAGCATACATGAGTATGTGATTCTGAAAACTCTCCAAATCTGAGGTTGTCCTGGGCAAAATGGTGGAACCAGAGTGTAATCAGAGAACAAAATCTAATGTCTAACCTGGATAGCGTACCTAAACATGTTCTTTTAGCCAGCTTTTATTCAAAATAATCAGGACATGAAAGTAAACATTAATTGTATGTAGCACACAATTTGAATATTAGTTCTAAGAAATGGATCTGCATGAGAAGTATTGTGTCTACAACCTTGCTGTGTCCGCGTCTTTTCCCTACTGCTCTCCTCTTCCAATGGCTCGTGGTCACAGCAGCCAGTTGCCCATGTGTGCTCACTGTAGACATGATGTAGTACACCATGCCACATTATCTGTAAAGTAAAAAAAAAAAAAAAAAAAGGTAATGGTCACATTTATATAGCGCTTTTCTACTGTCAGTAGAAGTGCTTTACATCAAGGAACCAGTCACCCATTCACACACCAGATGTAAGCAGACACTGCAAAAGTAAAGTCATTATTATATTGTGGATATTAATAAACGCCTATATTGTTATCCACATATTTGACCACATATTGAGTTGCTCCTCAGGTTCAGCTTGTTGACAGTAATATCAGAAATGATTCACCACATCTTTGACCCAAGGCTTAAGTGGAGATTGATCCTTGCAGCCAGAATGAAAAAAGATTTACCTTTCAGTTGCGATTTTTCTACATCAAGTAAGACAAAAGGACGAAGAGAAAAGATTGAATAACTTACCTCTGAGCTTCCTCCCTAGGTTTTTAGAGGCATGCCAACCGTTCAAGAAATGTCTTATATTCTCTTATATTCTCCACGCACAGGATCCAAAACAAACCCACAAAAACATTTTCTATTATTGTAATTTCTCCCATTGGAAATGACTCTGCGTTGATTGCACTTACCATCATATTTTGTAGTTGAGGACAGTGTGTTCCATGTCCTTTGCCCGGTGTGGATGTTACGTGATGTCTGCGTTCACAGCTGGGAGGACAAAGAAGTCCGTAAAGGTTTATGAAAGAAAATGAACAAGTAAGCAGTCCTTAAACCTACTCCGACTCTAGCAAAGACGTAACATCCAACAGTAACTATAGGACTATACAATGCATTCGCATTTACTTTACAGGTCACTGTAGCTAACCATTTGTGTAGCCGCAGTGTTTATTATCATTGGCTTGTCATCGGATCATTTATCGACTGCTATCGCACAATGACTGCGGTATACCAACTAATAACTGTTTAAACAGCACATACCAAAGATAAAACATAAAAGACTAATTTACCTGTACCATAACAAAGGTGCAAAAAGATAATCCTATGTGCAGCCATCTCCATCTCTTATCGGACGCCAATGTTCTGTCCAATGTTTACACTCGTCTGGATCTAGAGTGGTCCCTTTCACGTTCCTCCTCCAACATAGTCTTCGACTTCTTGTATCCTTCAGCCAACAGAACGCGTCTGAGGCCTTATAATCGCTTAAAGAAACGCAAACGCAAAAAGGTCACCAAACTGACACCGCATCATCAGGACAAATGTGTTGTCAAAAGTCTCAGGGTGTAGACATGGCTCTTAACGAAGCAGAAACGCTTTCAAAGACCCTCGCATTCCTTACGACTGCAGAAGAACGCTTTAGTTGAAGGGCTGCCTCCAACACTCGCTTTTCATGTTTTGAAAAACTGCAGGTGACAAATTCCGTCCCATTATAACTTTGTAAGGGGCACAAGTAGCCCTTTTTTTTTTTTCTATTTGAGGTGAGCCATTTTTAAAGATGGATGTAACATTTACACACCAGTATGTCCAGCTCATCAAAATATGCAAACATCTCAATTTACAAGGATTTTTGTGTTGACCCCAAATTTGTCCTGATGATGCTGCCTCAGTTTGGTGATCATTGAATGAAAACCCTAGGACAAGTTTGTTTAAACACGGGGACAAGATGGCGTAGATTATTGGCAACATCATGAAATGCAAATTAGAGCGGTTCTCAAAATACTTTTTGCACACGTTTAAGCTTTCAAAACTACAATTTATGTGGCGGAGAAAAACTGACTGCCCCGTCGCACTGTCCTCCCCATCCAACCATTCCCGAGGCTCAGATCTGACCCCTTTCCCCCCCATTGACACGACTTAGTACGCCATTTCAGCCCATTGGCGGGGCCCACCGCTTTGAACCAGCAACCTGAACATAATACAGATACAATGTAATTTATGGAGGATCTTTAGGACCACTTAATAAGTAAGAATAAAGCATTTACTAAAAGGACATTTAAATTCTATTCCAAATGTAAAAAAAAATTGTGGTTTACAAGTCTAGCTATTATAAATTGTTGAAAAATAAATAAAAAAAATGTCCCTTGTGCCTCGTACTCCAGGTCACACCAGGACAGCAGTGGTCTGATTTGAGCTGAAAATTAAGTGATTCTTCAGACAAGGTAGGCCCCAACCACCTTTTACTTTCGGTAAATAATATATAAATATAGAGTTTGTGCTTAAAATCAGAATCAGAAAAAGGTTTATTTGCCTTTGACATTGAACAAAGTTCGCAAGCATAGGAACTTGTTTCAGCATTAAGGTGCAACGTAAAACAATGAATAATGATAATTAAAGCCGCGCGGAGCAATAAAGGCCCTTGCAACCACAGGGTACGAGCCACCACAAAGAGCACACCTCTAATCCCCCCGCCTACATCACCCCTCCTTCACAAACAGTACCAACTTTATGCTACTTAATTCAACATTTTCATTTCATTTTGCTGGGGTTGTGGGCCTTGCTAGTGGAGGATGTCTGTGCCAATTTTAATTGGTCTACGTCAAAATGTTTTTTTTTACTTAATTCAAATGTTCAAGGTGACGCTGTAGAGGGTTTGTAAAGTATAGCTGTAAATATTGTATATCATTGCATTTGGCTCATCATTTTGCACAAAACTTATATTTGTGCCGGGAAATAGGACATCTCATGCCAGAGATACACACGTTTTAACACTTAAAAATTTTTTGTTAGCGAGCTTGCCATGCCCACATTTGGAATTGTATCAAAAATCAAAAGAATTACCTCTAATCGCACATGGGTGTAGTTCATGTTGACACATTTTCAAGCCTTTTGACTGAAAATCCAAGGTGGAAAAAAGTATGAGGTGTAAAAATATTGAAAGAATTGGGTTTCGCCCACAATGGCCAAGACTCTGTGGGGTTTAGGCTGGGGTCTTAATATAATTTTGTACTTTTGTACTCTAGCACACAATGATTTTGTCGCATTGTGCCGGGTCACAAATTAACCCGTTACGAAGTTTTTCAGTTGTCTCCGACAAATACAGTGTCTTTTAGGATTTTTTTTAAATCTAATTCAGAAAAGGCACTAGAGAGAATTTTTTTTTTTAATAGCACCTACATTTGTATATCATTTCTCATGAGTTTTGAGTCTTGTGGACAAATTTGAAGTTTTTTCGATGAACTGTAGGAGGAGATGCCGAAAGTACAAAAAGGAGCACTTTTATTAGCGCTGTGTTTGATCCAACATGGCCGACTTCCTGCATGATTTAGGGCGGGGTCATAATATATTTTTTACATGTCCTCACATGAACAGTTTTTTGGAGTGAGCGTCATATTTTTACTGCAACTTTTTTGGCTTCGAGCTCCCATTGGCCCCATGTTAATCGATTTTTGAGGTGGCGCTACTGAGCCTTCATTCAATATTTTTTCACGGGGTCTTCACTCAAAATTAGAGCTCACAGAGTTATTTTCTAATTTTTAAATATTCGTTCTTGTTTTCTACTCGATGTTTGCGTTTTTAGGCCCCCGGATACAAAGACCAGGCACTCAAATGACTTCATAACTACAGACGTCAGCGTCACAGGCCTGTAGTCATCAACACTAGAACTCCCAAGGCCGTCATTTTGACAGTTTTCAGAATTGTACGTCTAATTGCTATGATTACATTGCTCTTTCATATTCTTTTGCTCTTGACTTTTTTTTAACCTGTGTGTACATCATCCATAAAAAGAAGCCGGCAAAATGTCACTGGTTTGTTGTAAATGTTCAAGGTATTTATGACAAACTTTATTATATAGTTATGGAAGTTTAGGCTGCCAATCAATAAATTAAGCCCCTGTTGTTTCAGCTGCCCCGGTATCATTGCCGGGTGAGCGGCATATTCTTGGCAACAGCGACAAAATTCAATAAATGAATATGCGATACACATGCAATACTAGAATGTGTTCTATATATTCTATTTTTTATCAGTTGGTTGGATGTATGACGTTATTAGAAAATAATTGATTTATAAATAATTGCTTTGTGGATTAACATGAAATTTCATACATTTTCTTATCCAGAGTAAAAAGAAATGGGATACCTATCGTGATGAGGGAATTGTATCGGAATACACATGTATCGGGATATATATCGTATCGTGACCACTGTATCGGGATATGTATTGTTTCACGAGGGTCTTTGCTATACCCTGCCCTATGAAGAACCGTTCATTTGGAGTAGAGACCGTTTCTCCTGGCAGTTGAGGTGCGTCTGGATCATGGATGTATTATATTAACTGGATAAGGCATGCCCCCTCTGTCCATGATCCAAATTAAGTAGTGGCCACTCCGTGGGACTGCAGCCTCCAGGCCCGACCATTTCAAGAGTTCGGCCTCTAAAATTACCGAAAGTGCTAAATTCTTTTTAGTCTAAAAATAAAATGGAAGGAATTTCACTTTTTTTACCGTTTCTAAAATCCCTTAAAAATCACAGTTTTGACTTCACAGTGAACGATGTACGCGGACTGGTCACAAAGGGGGGAGGCGCTAGCCCCCCATTCAGGAAGTAATGCGGAAGTAGGAAACTTTTTTTGGAGACATGCGCAAATGAGCACACCATTGGCTTTAATTGGGCGCCATTTTGTTTTCCGGGGTCTTGGTCTGGATCCACAAGTTATCAATGTGCCTGTTCCACTCCCCGCCGGGAAATGGGAGAAGAAGAAAAATAAATTAAATATTGTTTGATAGAAAAAGTTGTAAGAAGCAGAGGGTAGTGCTCAAGCTGCCATACTTCCCCCAGCATTGTTGCTCCTAGAGCAGCGTAGTCTTTAAAAACTGTAGGTTTTTATTTCTGTTCCTAACTGGCCTGCCCATAAGCGATTTTAAAGAGGAACGTTTTAAGCTTAGTCTTAAATGAAAGGACTGTGTCGGCCTCTTTAACATGGACAGGGAGTTAGGACTTAGGAGCTTGGTAGCTACACGCTCTACCTCCTACTGTGCTCTTAGAGACTCTTGGGGCCACCAGAAGTCCAGAGGGTAGTGATCTGTTTTGATGATAAGGTACTATAGCATCTTTGAGATCGGATGGGAATGTGTCATTTATGGCTTTGTTAGTCAGAAGGATTTAAATTTGATTCTAAACTCGACAGGGAGCCAGTGAAGAGACTCAATGTGCTCTCTTCTTTTAGTTCCTGTTAGTAATATTGTTGCTGCATTTTGAACCAGTTGAAAGTTTTTTATGGAGCTTTTAGGACACGCTGCGAGCAGGGAGTTCTAGAGAGATCTAGGGAGATCTAGATGTTACAAATTCATGGATATGTTTTTCAAATGTGAAATGGCCCGTTTTACAGGCTTGATTTATATGCGCTTTGAATGAGAAGCAGATAATTAAGTGTCATCCAGGTTTTTATATCCTTCACACAAGCACTAAGACTGTCTACGTGATCGGTTTGATCGGGTTTCATTGATAAATACAGCTGTGTGTCATCTGCATAGCAGTGGAAGTTAATGCCATGCTATCTGATAATGTTACCTAACGGCAGCATGCAAAGCTTAAACAGAATTGGACCAAGTGCTGAACCCTGTGGCACACCATAGGTTACTTTAGAACACGGTGAGGGGTTCTGGTTTACATTAACTCTATTGAAGACAGTGAGGTGGAGATTCTAAGCAGGGAGAAAAGATGGTTTGATAGATGGGTAGGCAATCTGTGTCGGTGTAATCCCTCATTCGTCCGGGAGTGTTCCATTGTAGAAAAAGATTCAGTTGTAGTCATCTGGACTCTGTTTTAGAAAAAACGCTAAGTTTCGACTCTCATCCAAGAGTCATTCTCAATCAGTGAAACAAGTCTGAGAACTCCTGTTTATATCCTACCCTGTCCCACAACTGGGACTGGCCTATTCTATTGTTCCCTGGCGTTTGGCTGCCTTGAGTGCCTGTTTAGCATCAGAATGCCTCGGGCGTCTCCAGGGTTTCAGCAGACCATTATAAACAACTGGAAGGTTGAATCTTAAACCTATATACGATTTAATGAAGGATTCTCTTTTTTAGCAAAGATAGCCTCCTTAACTCCTCTTTCAAACCATATTTTCACCCTGCTCAGTATCTCCACCTCACTGTCTTCAATAGAGTGGTTTGTGGCTTTGAGATGAAGATGTACAGCGCTTTGGGGTCCTGAACTCGCGTGTCTTCTGTGTTGATAAAGCCTCTTGTGAAGTGGCTGTTTAGTCTCACCTATGTAACGCTCTTTAAAACTTTCTTCACTGCATTGGATAGAATACACTACATTGCTCTGTTTTTGTGTAGGCATCTTGTCCTTAGGGTGAACCAGGGCTTTCACAGGGTAGGATATAAACAGGAGTTCTCAGATTTGTTTCACTGATTGAGAATGACTCTTGGATGAGATTCGAAACGTATCGTTTTTTACTGTTGGTAGTTTCAAGTGAAACCAAAAGCTCCCTTTATCAGGAGGTCCCGCCCTGTGGGCAGGGTTTACACAGGAGGATATAAAACCTGAGTTTCCAGACTTGTTTCAGGAATCAGGATCAGGATATATTTATTGCCATTGTCAATGAACAAATTCACAACATAGGAACGTGACTTGATGACAAATGCGACATGAGAGACATGCATAAAGAGCACCAGCCACCGGGGCTGCTTGCTTTCGCACAGCGCCTACCAGGGTACTTGAACTCTTAGAAAATGAAAAAGCAGTTCAGCAATAAGCATACAATGATAAACAACACATATTGAGTACATTACACAAGGTCAACGTGATGGATATTTTCAGTGGTTATTGGGGCAGGGACACAATTAAGATAACACAAAGATTAAGATATGGGATGTGCAGACGGTGAGTGAAGGCCAAATCTTGTTTTGTGTAAGTGTCTGTGTGTCTTCAGCACGGCCTTGACGCCTGTAGCTCTCCAGCCCGGGCCCAGATAAGAAAAGGGGGGGAGATACAAGGGCACAGCGAAAAGAGAAATAAGTACTTTAATACATTTTGTTGATCAATGATTTAATGATTTACGATCAAATCATCTTTCAGTTTGAGAATAACTCTTGGATTAGAGTCGAAACGTTTTGTTTTTCTGAGTCCAGATGACTACTACTGAATCTTTTTCTACTATGGAACACTCCTGGATGAATGAGGGATTAAACCAACATGTCCTGTAAATGGCGACAAAGCTGTTTAATTACAACTCTTTCAAGGATTTTTGAGAAAAAGTTTACCAATAGGTCAGGATCAAGATAAGGCTTTTTCAAAAGCGGTTTAATGACTGCATGTTTGAAGTACAGTGGAACATAACCACTTCTTAATTATTTATTATATTAAGAATATGATCTATAATTAGGGGGAGAAGGTCTTTGTGGAGTTTGCTTGGAATCGGGTCTAGGATACAAGTTGACGTTTTAGAGGGCGTAATGGCTGAAGTTATCTCTGTTTGATCAACAGCAGTGAACCTTTCTAGTGTTACCGATGGATTAAATATGGGACACTAGTTTTACAGCTTGAGCTGGTTCAGGGCTAATAGTGGGAGTAATTTTATCTAATTTATCTGATTGTTTTTATGTTATTGCCCCTATGACAGGGTGAAGACACGGAGGCTTAAGTTAGTTAATGCTGCAAAATGACTGTGCTCTTTCACACAACAAAACTGTGCTTCCCAGTCACACTCGTGAGTTTAAAACATGCCACTCTGTTGTGCTTTAGTTGCGGCAGGTCTTTGCGGAACAAGCTCTGTGTGAAACGAAAGCGCCACAAGAATCTGTGCGCCAAAGATTAATGCGGTTTTAATTAAATATTAAATTAAACGAATCATCGAGGCAATAAAATAATAATAAATAAAAGTTTTTTTGTGATCAAATTACTCTATTTACTCGATTCATTTTTACAGCCCTAGTATGGAAATTGGCAGTGTCTGGAATAGATAAAGAAATGTGGGCAAAACACACATTTTATGAGTTTCAAACCTTTGGTTTAGACTGAGGTTCCAATTTTCAAGGTCTGTCTTTATAGATGAAAAAAGGGGCGTATAGTTGTTCTCTGAAATTGATAAGTTTGTATGGAGAACCACACCCTAATATTTGAGGGATTTTGTTTGCCATTTAAATGGGTTAGGGTTGCCAGTAAGATAGAATTTCATTTTTTTTCTATGCTTAGTTTGTATCCCGACATTGGACCAATATTGTTCAGGTAATGCATCACATTAGGTGTGGAAATTTCTGGCTTGGTTAGAAACAATAAGACATAACCTGCTTAGCAGGCAATTTTATTTTCCATCCCACAAATTGTTACACCATGGATTGTTCCAAAAAGTGCAGATTTTAACAAACTTTCTTGGGTTTTTTGTACGGCTGTGTTATACAGAGTGTGGATATGTTTAATTTGTATGTTTTAATAGTTATTTGGGGCACCAACCTTCATTAGGCAATTATTAATTCTCAAATCAAATATCTAAATTACCTAATCTAATCTACTTGCCTGACTCCCTCTCCTCTCTCTCGCCTCCCTCATGTGCTCCGCTGTTGTCTTGTGTTGTCGGCTCGCGCCTCGGTGTTCTCCTGCCGAAACTCACTGTGAAAGCGGACAAAATAACTGTAGCCTCCTCGCGCTGATTGTAACTCATGGTTCACTAGCGCTTTTTGGGACCTCCATGTGCGCACCATGTGATACACTCGCTCAGTGTGTGTATATACTGTATCTTAGCGCCAGCCAGTACACTTTACTTTGGTATAGACTGCCACTGCCTCCGAGATCAACTGGTAGATCGCGATCGACGCAATGGGCACCCCTGGCTTAAGCCAAGGGAGAGTTTCTCTCAACGTTCTCTTGGATAGAACTGCTTTAGTTTTTTCAGTTTATGCAACATCTTGGATAGTGGCGCGAAGATTCAACCAATCAGACACGTGCTAGTGTGTGAGTCAGCTGACAGGTTGGGTTTGAATCTGGAATTTCCCCAAGATGCAGGCCACGTTTGAACACGGGTCAAAAAAAAAATCACAAGATGGTTAAATGACCCCTCCTTGAACCAACACCTTAACGTGGTGGAGGGGTTTGAGCGCCCGAATGATCTCAGGAGCTATGTTGTCCGGGGCGTCAAGCCACTGGTAGGGTCTCCCAAGGCAAACAGGTCCTGGATGACGGGACAGACAAAGATCGGTTCACAAAGCCCCATATGATGAAAGCCAGGCAGGCCTGGGGTGGGTGCTCGACGGCGAGCGCCTGGTGGCCGGGCCTTTCCCCACGGGGCCCGGCCGGGTGCAACCCAAACGAGTGACGTGGGGCCTCCCGTGGACCCACCACCTGCAGGAGGATCCGTAAGGGACCTCGCTGGGGGGGAAAGAGCCTGAGCTTGTGCGGGAGGTTGAACGTTCCGACTAGATATAGTCGGCCTCACCTCCACGCAAAGTTTGGGCACTGGAACCCATCCTCTTGAGAGGGGCTGGACGCTCCACTTCTCTGGTGTTGCCTGCGGGGAGAGGTGGCAGGCTGGCGTGGGCTTGCTTATTGCCCCACAGCTCAGCCGCCATGTGTTTGAGTTTACCCCAGTGAACGAGAGGGTCGCGCCTTCGGGTTGGGGACAGGTCTCTCACTGTGGTGTCGGCCTACGGTCCGAACAACGGTGCTGAGTACCCGGCCTTCTTGGAGTCCCTGGGAGGGGTACTGGACAGTGCACCGACCGGGGACTCCGTTGTTCTACTGGGGGTCTTCAACGCCCACGTGGGCAACGAACGCCCACATGGGGCCAACGACAGGTGACACCTGGAGAGGGGTGATTGGGCCTCCCCGATCTAAACCCGAGCGGTTTTGCAGTTATTGGACTTCTGTGCTAGTCACGGACTGTCCATAATGAACACCATGTTCAAGCACAAGGGTGTCCACCAGTGCACGTGGCACCAGGACACCCTAGGCCGGAGGTCAATGATCGACTTTGTTGTCGTGTCATCTGACCTCCGGCCGCGTGTCTTGGACACTCGGGTGACGAGAGGGGCGGAGCTGTCAACCGATCACCACCTGGTGGTGAATTGGATCCGCTGGCGGCGGAGGAAGCCGGACAGACTTGGCAGGCCCAAGCGTATAGTGAGGGTCTGTTGGGAACGTCTTGCGGAGCCCGCTGTCAGCAGGGTCTTCAATTCACACCTCCGGGAGAGCTTCTCCCAAATCCCGGGGAGGCTGGGGACATTGAGTCCGAGTGGACCATGTTCTCGACCTCCATTGTCAATGCGCCTGCTCGGAGCTGTGGTCGCAAGGTCTCAGGTGCCTGTTCGCGACGGCAACCCCGAACCCAGTGGTGGACACCGGAAGTAAGGGATGCCGTCAGGCGGAAGAAGGAGGCCTATCTGGCCTCTTTGGCTTGTGGGACTCCTGAGGCTGTTGACGGGTATCGGCGGGCCAGGCATGCCGCAGCCCGTGCTGTCACAGAGGCAAAAAACCCGGGGCTGGGAGGAGTTCGGGGAGGCCCTGGAGGAGGACTATCGGTCGGTCCCAAAGAAATTCTGGCAAACCGTCCGGCGCCTCAGGAGGGGGAAGCAGTGTTCCACCAACACCGTTTACGGTGCGGGTGGGGACCTGCTGACCTCGACTGGGGATGTCGTCGGACGGTGGAAGGAGTACTTTGAGGACCTCCTAAATCCCATTGTCACGTCTTCCGAAGAGGAAGTAGAGACTGAGGACTCAGAGGCTGACTCATCCATCACCCAAGCCAAAGTCACTGAGGTTGTTGGCAAACTCCTCGTTGGCAGAGCTCCGGGGGTGGATGAGATACGCCCCGAGTACCTAAAGTCTCTGGATGTTGCAGGACTGTCTTGGTTGACACGCCTCTGCAACATCGCGTGGCGGTCGGGGACGGTGCCTCTGGACTGGCAGACCGGGGTGGTGGTCCCTCTGTTCAAGAAGGGCGACCAGAGGGTGTGCTCCAACTATAGAGGGATCACACTCAGCCTCCCTGGTAAGGTCTATTCCAGGGTACTGGAGAGGAGAATCCGACCGATAGTCGAACCTCGGATTCAGGAGGAGCAGAGTGGTTTTCGTCCTGGTCGTGAAACACTGGACCAGCTCTATACTCTCCATCGGGTGCTCGAGGGTTCATGGGAGTTTGCCCAACCAGTCCACATGGCTTTGTGGATCTGGAGAAGGCTTTCGACCGTGTCCCACGGGGTGCCCTTTGGGGGGTGCGGCGGGAGTACAGGGTCCGGGGCCCTTTGCTCAGGGGCTGTCCGGTCCCTGTATGACCGGAGCAGGAGCTGTGTTCGCATTGCCGGCAGTAAGTCAGACCTGTTCCAGTCAGTGCGTGTTGGACTCCGCCAGGGCTGCCCTTTGTCACCGGTTCTGTTAATTGTTTTTATGGACAGAATTTCTAGGCGCAGTTAGGGGTCGGAGGGGGTCCGGTTTGGAGAACACAGGATCTCATCTTTGCTGTTTGCAGATGATGTTGTCCTGATGGCTCCATCAAACCTGGACCTGCAACATGCTCTGGGACGGTTTGCAGCCGAGTGTGAAGCCGCTGGGATGAGAATCAGCACCTCCAAATCTGAGGCCATGGTTCTCGACCGGAAAAAGGTGGCTTGCCCTCTCCAGGTGGGTGGGGAGTCCTTGCCCCAAGTGGAGTAGTTCAAGTATCTCGTGGTCTTGTTCACGAGTGAGGGAAGGATGGAGCGTGAGATTGACAGGCGGATCGGTGCAGCGTCCGCAGTGATGCGGTTGCTGCATCGGACTGTTGTGGTAAAGAAGGAGCTGAGTCGAAAGACAAAGCTCTCGATTTACCGTTCAGTCTACGTTCCTACCCTCACCTATGGTCATGAGCTTTGGGTAGTGACCGAAAGGACAAGATCGTGGATACAAGCGGTCGAAATTAGTTTCCTCCGCAGGGTGGCTGGGCGCTCCCTTAGATATAGGGTGAGGAGCTCAGTCACACGGGAGGAGCTCGGAGTAGAGCTGCTGCTCCTCCACGTTGAGAGGAGCCAGCTGAGGTGGCTCGGGCATCTGTTCTGGATGCCTCCTGGGCGCCTCCCTAGGGAGGTTGTTCGGGCATGTCCCACCGGGAGGAGGCCCCGGGGAAGACCCAGGACACGCTGGAGGGACTATGTCTCTCGGCTGGCCTGGGAACGCCTCGGGATCCGCCCGGAGGACTTGGAGGAAGTGTCTGGGGATAAGGAAGTCTGGGAGTCCCTGCTTAGACTGCTGCCCCGGCGACCCGTCCCCGGATAAAGTGGAAGAAGATGGATGGATGGATGGTTAAATGAACATGCAGAACAAGATTAACATTATGCACAGTAAATTCATCATGTGGATAAAGTCAGGTCACTACGACAGACTTCAAACTGAGGCAGCAACATCAGTATATATCTGGGATCAATAGTTGTGTGATCATAAAAAGCAATTATAAAAACCTCCTATACAAAATCCTTGTAAACTTCGCAAACATCATCGGATTTAGAAGGACCCAATGAGGCGTTTGTTTATTTTGATGAGCTGGACATATTGATATGCAAATTTTACAGCTTTCTTCAGGGTTGTTGGGTAGCCGTCACACTGAAGCAGGCCCTTCCGCAGTTGCAAGAATTTGCGACGGCCCTTTATCACTGCTTGCAGTTTTAATTTATTTAGTATTTTGCTTAAAATTATGTTGTTGCCTTTTTATTTTGTTTTTGTCTCTTGCCCTCTCTTGTCGTGTTCTGTTTCTGTTTTTTGTTTGTTATAAAACTGGCATAGATTAGTCAAGCCTATTACTTTGTTTCTTTCAAAATTTAGTTTGAATAGTTAGTATTGTGAAAACACTAGAGTATACCCTGCCTCATGGATAAGAGAGGAAGGAGCCAAAATTTATAATTTGTAGCCTTTAAACTCAATGAACTGAAATCCAGTTTTTTTTTTTTGTGTGTGTTGTAGGAAGGAGTTATCTACGGCTTCACTCCCTGGAGGACAGTAGCCATCATAGCATCCGTAGCGTTAGTGGTCTCTTTGATTTATTACAGAAAAACCCGCTGAGAGCTCGGACCTAAACCACTTCTCTCCTGGATTCACATGGATTTGTTATAAAGACTTCAATCTACTGCTCAAAAGATCCAAGGAACTAAATTGCAAATATAAATTACTCAACCTAACGCCGACAATAACAGGAAAAACAAAGCCAGTGCATGTTAGCATCAGCTGTTTCCTGTTTGTCGATGCACAGCACTCGGACATCTAAAATGTTATATTTCTAGTTCATTATGCATCCAACTAGACCTGGAGGTCCAATCAATCAGCCACCAATCATGATCGGCCAATCACGGCAAAAATAACATGATTTGCAAAATGGCCGCACCAATCACATTTTATACGCTAGGCTTGTAAACATGCACAGAGATGAGATAACCCACTTGCCTTTTAGTTAAAAGCATAATATAGGTTCAGAGCCTAATGTATTAGATATCTATACTAAAAGATACTTGTGCTCAGGCTGTGCCAAATAGTTTTCCATTGCAGAGAGCAAACACACATGCACACTATTGTATCTGTGTTCTGAATGTATAAAAAGAGCCAGGGGTCTATGAAAGCTTTTGTTTCTTATATTGCTGAGAAATGTGCTCTTTGAGGCTTGTTATATCAAATGGCTGAGTATGGCAAGTAAAAATTAAGAGGCATGTTTGATAGGGGCAACTTACATCATCGTCCTCAGCTGTCTTCTGCCTATTGTCTTTCCGCAAACTTTGGATCTAGACCATGAGCGTGAAGACTCACTCTGCCATTAAAAAATAAACATTCCAAACTGCTCTAAAGTGAGGGCCAGTCGAAACATGGCTTATGTTTTGGCCCCTCTGGTGATGGAAGTTGGAACATTCTTGGTGGAGGAGAGGTTGCTGGACACCATTCCCCAGCTTTCGTATCACTTAGATTTTTGCCATTGTTTTGCAAGAAAACATTACATTAAGTACCGTATTTTTCGGATTATACGTGGCTCCGGATTATAAATCGCACCAGCCAAAAAATGCATAATTAAGAAGGAAAAAACATATAAATCGCACTGGAGTATAAGTCGCATTTTTGGGGGAAGTTTATTTGATAAAATCCAACACCAAAAACATGTCATCTTGAAAGGCAATTTAAAATAAAAACTTACATGCTTTTCAATGAACTCACGGAAACTGTCGACCTTGGCCTGGAAGTCTGCTGGCAGTTTTTAGGACATTGTTGTCCTTGCTCTGATAGAGAGGCGATTGCGTTGCATGAAGCGGTAACACCAAGAAGGTCCTCCCGCAAAGTCATTTATAATCATCTCCTTTCCAACTACCTGGGCGTGGAGACGCAACTGCACTGTTGACAAACCTCTCCCAGCAGCACGTTGTTCAAGCACCCATGTGCGAACTCATTCCTCTAACTGCGGCCACCTAGCTTTTAGCCGCAATTGGCTTTTTTTCTTTTCTTCATTTCAGTAAGAGTAACGTCCGCTTTTCGCCAGTCCCTTACAAGTTTCTCGCTAACTCCAAACTTTCTTTCTGCTGCTCGATTACCGTTTTTGGCTGCATAGTTCACTATTTGCATCTTGTAATCTGCAGAATATGATTTACTTTTCGGTGCCATTTTTGTTCAGCCCTTTTCAGTTGTTTTTATAAATTACCGGCAATGTTGAAATTATCAACACAGGCCTAGAGCACCCTCTTGCGGTTTAGTGTGAAAATAACATGTGAAATGATATAATATTTGTTAATAATTTCACACATAAATCGCACCAGAGTATAAATCGCACCCCCGGGCAAACTATGAAAAAAACTGATTTATAATCCGAAAAATACAGTACACATTAGCAAACTTCCTCAAACGTGACCGTAAAATGTTTCATAAAAGTACCCTTAGATTACACTTAAAGTTTCTGTTCTATTTTTTAAACCAATTGTGAAGTTTGATTATTTAAACTTGGCAGAATTTACCAGCAAAAAATGCAATATAAATGTTTCTAAATATCTCCCACCTCTACCAAGTGTTTGTTAAATTATTTTGAGCAACATAGCCAACTGTGTGTTTTATATTAATTAATGAATTTACTTGAGGTATCTCGATCAGGTTTTCTAATGAATACTATCTGCCTGTATTTTTTTTAAATACAAATTTCTGACAGAAAACTTCTCCTGTGAATATTCTGTAACTTCTGTATTTATGATCATGGAACTCAGAATTAAATCTTTTTTGCATAAGTTCTACTATTTGAATGCCTCCATTGCAATAGTGTTTAATTGTGAGTGTCGCAAAATCAATACAGATACCAAAGGGTTACATTTAAACTCTCTTCTATAATTTGACCATGGCGTATATAGACAATCTATATATCTATATAGACAGCTTTACCTGCTGTCATCATAGGTGTTTTCACACATTAAAGTGCTAAGAATCGAGTCCCTAAATTCTCCAGTCCTTATTTAGGAACCCCACCCTCCCTTGCCTGCCAACAATAGCTGAAAGTGGGTCTAACTGGCTTTAACATCTGAATACTGTGTAATATTTAATTAGGTTGTTAGAAAACAAAAGTTGTTTTTTTTCCCTTCCTACTTTTTGTACCTGGGTGGCAGTTTGGGTTTTTGCCACAAATTTAAGAATATTTAGAATATAAACGCCTTTCTCGTTGTGAAAGTTAGTGATGGCCAAATGAAGCCTCATAAACCATTTGAGACTTTGAGCCAATTGCATCAATACATGAGTCAATGATCTGCAAGGATTTTCATTTACCCCACTACGTAATGTAATGTAACGCATGTAAAGTGATACAATGTCATAAACCAAATCAAAGTATATTTTATAGAGATAAACATACAAATGCAATCATTAGGCATACTTAATACTTAAATCCAGATAGGAATTTTTGAGCACGCATAATCTGTTACATGCAGCATGGACACCATATCATCCATGTTGAGAGCCGCGCGGGGATCTATCGCTCATCCTTCTACACTCCAGACCAACAGTGTAGTGTTGCACAAATGCGTTCATGACACATTCAAGATTTAACTTTATTTTTATTAACATTTATCCTACGTGACTGAACTCTGTTGCTTCAACACAGCTCAGTCGAGTTGAATCTCTTTCCGAACTACTTCAACCAGATGACACTTCACAAAACACTAACGCTACTTGCTGGAAAAGACACAAGCGACACACGTTCTTGCCCGGAGAAGCTTAAGCATTTATTAAAGCGATTCGATCACCCGTGTTGCCTATTACACACGTAATTTTACTTTAATCTGGGGTGTATTGCCAATTACACACGTAATAGGCAATACACCCAAGATTAAAGTAAATTAGAATCATAATAAAACCATATCAGTGTAATCAGAAATTGAATTAGGCATAGGATGAGACCGTTTGAGTGAAGCAACACTGTAAATTAAACAATGACGTCATCTGCATGTCATCTGCACAACTAGTCACTTTTTTTTTTTTTAATAGCGTATAGAGCTATTATTGTTGCAGAAAGGTTTGTCAATTTGTAATTTGATTTGTCTGTAATAAGAAGGGTGTGTAATTTGATTTGTGCATGTGTGCGTATCTCTATTTGTGTGTGCGTAACTCAATTTGTGCTTGTGTAATTTAATTTATAAATCATCTTGCTTGAGCAGATCAAAAATATCAAAGTACTACGCACGCATCTCTAATTATACACAAACCTTTTGAAACAGTCCTGCCCTGCTTTAGTTTCCATGCATAACTCAATCTGTGCGTGAAAGGTGCGTGTGTAACTAGATCTGCTCGTCTGCTGTTCGTCCATTGGCCCACAGCGCAACAACCGCCTAAAGTGCGCCCGGGCCACTCACAGGCTTTAACGGGCTGTATCGACTCTGTGCCGCAGGACTGCTCTGGGTCCACGAGCATCACCAACTCGAGCACAAATGGCCCTAATGTTAAGCTAACAACAAGAAAACAAACTTCTGTGGTGGCCGCTCTGTGAGGAAAACATCGAAACCAGAGCAATCCTGGACAGATGAGGAGCTACAGGTAAAAACACGGGTCAGATTGTAATAAAGCATTAACATGAGTGATGTTGTTGTGAGTTCTGATTGTGTCTAAGCTAATGTAACTTGAAGAGCTGGACACTGAATACAAACAGAATGCACTCATTTGATTCACTACTTTGATATGATTTATTATCAGAAATCATATCACAAGTCCATATTCTTGTTCCTGCTGCAAATTCATGAATATGGACTCCCAAGTCTTTCACCTGCTGCAGATTTTTACAACAGTGGCCATAAATAACTTACTAGGCTATATTTATTTCATCATTTTATTTTTTACATGATGTTTGGCCCAGCCTGCGCGTTGAAATTCAGCCTGCGGCCCAAAATTAGTTTGACACCCCCTGTCCTAAATGATGCTGCTTTTCCAAATAGCTATTTTGCTCAAATTAGAAGAGTCTCATGACCTAGAATTTTAGATAAACAACTCAGGTTCAATCAAGGAATAACTTGAAAAATGTGTACTCAGTGGCCTCAAACATCACAGGACATGCAGTACATTGTCAGAGTCAGGCTTTGAACTCACGACACTGCGGCCAGCTGCACTTGGAGCTGCACTTAGAGCTTTCTACAGGGTAGACATTTTGTAACTCCACAGTTGGGCTGGAAACAGGGCTGTGAAGAGCAGAATGACTGAAATAAAGCAGATTTTACCTTTACAGAGCACTTGCCAAATCTTCTGATTGTTGTACATGGAACAGCAATTATAGCAATTAATAAATAAAATAAAGTGCTAATACCGTTACGGTAGACTGCACCTGCTTGATCCCCGATTTCTCTGTACCATCACTAAAATAAATGTTTAAATTAAATCTCTTCTACAGCTACTTCTTGAGAAGACTTGTCAGATCAGAGGTCAGTCTGCACCAGCCCAGGGTCAGGACCACAGAAGCACTGCCCTAAAGAATGTCTTCTGATCAGTGAGGGATAGCAGGTACAGTAGAGAGAATTCACCCTCATTCTCATTCACCCACTGTTGTAAATGAAAAATACATCACATTTTGTGCTCACAGGTCAAGATCACAGCTCGAGCAGCACAGAGCAGCCTGAATGTCCAGGGCCCAGAGACCACAAGAGACCAGGACCACAACTGTGAGATCACTGAGGAGCATTTCTCTTCTCAGCTGTATCAACTGAATTTTGGATTAGCATTTTTTATTTATCTTGAAACTCAACTGGAGTTTAGGTTCTGTTCACAGTGTCATATACAGTATTTATGCCTCTTGTTTCACAGTGACTTTACTGCACCTTCTACTGGCCACAAGTGTAAGTGTCTTGTACAGACATCACATGTTTGGTATGGTTTGTGGATTTTGGTACACTCCCATAATTGTTGTTCTACTTTAATTGTAATGTAAAATTTTCAGATGTAAACCCATTCAGCATTTCCCTCACATTCTTTCTTTGATGGCGTGCGTTCACACTTGGCCTTTTTATCTAGATGTATTCTCTCTTTTGTCCTGCTGTAGTCCTGGTCTAGTCCAGCTTTAGCTCCAGTTTTGTCCCAGTTTTGATGAAGTTTTGTGAAAGTGTGAACATACCATTAGACTATGGTGGCACAGACAGCCTATTAAGTTAAATGTTTTTTAACTTAACTCTGGCTTATTTTTAACTGTGTAGTTACTTATGTTTGTGTCAAGAAGCAAAACACCGCTTGTTAGAATTTTATGTTTTATGTAGAATATGGACACTGCTTTGTGGTTATTACAGTAATTCTACGTCATAACAAACGAAATCAGGAAACATATTATCAGTGTTGGGAAATACTGAATACGTGTTCCGAGTAACTAATACCTTTACTCTTTTGTTTGGTGGTATTCAGAATACAGTTACTGTTCTAAAAGTAGAGGAAAACAGTATTTGAGCACCCAATATAGGCTTCAAACTTCAGAAAGACAACTTGAGAAACATGGAAAACACAGCTCTTCTAGTGAGGAAAAAAATGTCCTCAAATGTTTCCTGATCTCATTTGAGATAAAAGTTTCTCTTAACTTATTGATAAATGTATCTACATTTACCACTGCATTAGAAGCAATGCTTTTTTAATACTGTTGTATCAATTTTCCATTTTTCTCTCATAATCTCCCTGAAATCATTTGATTTCAGTTTGAGAACCTATAGTCAACCTATTTGACTATAATCAAATGCAGCTCAATGTGAACATTTTCGGAATAAAGTATTCTGATTGGACACTAACTATTCGCCCCATCACTGCATATTATAATAATGAGGAACTAAATGTAAAAGGACAACAGCGGGGTTATTGAAAATGTTGTACCTGTGAAACTGTGGAGGTGAAAACAAATACACTTTAAACTGATTTAATTTAAATAGGTAACATTATTTCATTGCATTAGTATTGCTTATTGCTGTTTTTTTGTGATTTTCATATGGTCTCACACGCAAGCTTTTGTATCAGTGTTTCCTCTTAAATTTCTGTTAGTTATCACACTAAACTGTTCTGATTCTGATTTCTTCTGTTGAATTCAAAATAAAAGTTTTTTTAAACATCGTGTCTTTACACTCACAGGTGTTACACTCACAGTACATGCATTGAGCTAGCAGAGGGCCGACACAATTCTCGGCCAGTATATAAGGAATAACTGCTGGGCCGACATAATTAATAGGACTCATTTGAATATGGGTGGGCCGACCCTGGACTAACTTTATGAATGCGAGCTGGCAAATCCTGTTGTGCAAGGACCAGGGCCGACAGACTTCTGCTATGTTGTCATCATTTTATAGCCTATTTTAATGACAGAATTAGGCGTCTCTGTCTAAACACTAGAACTCCCAAGGCCGTCAATTTGACGTTTTTCAGAATTGTACGTCTAATTACTCTGGTTACGTTGCTCTCTCAGATTCATGGGCTCTTGACTTTTTCTTTACCTTGTATACCTTGTATATTATCCCTATATTGCAATTGAACTGAAATAAAAATGTTAAACGGTTGACAGCTCTATTAATGACCTAAGGCCCAAAGGCACCCGCGACCCCTAACGGGAACGAACGGGAGAAAATTAATGAATGAGCTCTATTAATGACTTCCTGACGGATCCGAGGCAGTGTGTGCAGCTGGGGAAGGATGTCTCAGATACTCGGACTATCTGGACAATCTTTACAGTGCCCAGCGCAGGAGTCATTTCAGTTCTTTCCCGGACGGTTCTCATCAAAGGCCTTGGACCCATCTGTGACAGGCCCTGCCCTCAGAGCAGCCCTGGATCCCCCCTGCAACATCTACTCCCGCTACAGATTCCTCACTCTCCTTTCCATCTCCACCCTCACCCAGGGGCCTTCCCAGCCATCTTGATCAAATCAGGCATATGGCTACACTGAGCAAGATCAAGAGTTCTGATATCAACGATGACTGTTGCTACACAGACAAAAATCGCCCCACCCAAACCCCCCCGCCTTTCACCTGGTTCCAAACTCTCACCGGCTCCTGCTACACCAACAAAAAGCCCCCCCACCTATCCACCCTCGCCTTTCACCTGGTCCCGCTACACAACAACAAATGCCCCCCCACCTATCCACCCTCGCCTTTCACCTGGTCCCGCTACACCACATGTGTCAAACGCAAGGCCCGCGGGCCAGATGTGGCCCGCCAGATGTTTTCATCTGGCCCGCCGAACATTTCTAGTTTATAATTATTAATTTCCAATAGATATATTGCGTTTTTATCGCTAGAACTACAATTCCCACAATCCTTTGCAGCAGCGGCCCCTCCCCCGCGCTGCTCTGCTGTGTGCCGCCAGCTCAAGTGCCGAGGGACAGCGACCAGCGACACTCATCGCAGCAGGTTTAAAATGGAACACACCGGCAGCGATGACCTGTAGCGCTCAGCTCCAGGGCAGATCGTGGGAAACACGAGGAATAAAGAAAAGAGGCGGTTTTGTGGACGTTAGAGCTGTGCTAAAAGCGGCGCTAATGTGAAGCTAACAACAAGAAAACAAACTTCTTTGCTGACAACTCTGTGAGGAAAACATCCAAACCAGTGCAAAACCTGGACAGATCATGAGCCACAGGTAAAAACACAGGTCAGAGTGTAATAAAGTCTGAATATGACAGAGTGAAGCTGCTGTGAGCTCTCATTTGATTCACCACATGAATCATTTGTCACTAAATAAGCTTAAACTGTAAAAATAGTGAGCTCATATTGAGTTTGTGCAGCAACATTAACATGTCTGTGATACAAACATTTAATATCAGAATCATATCAAGTCCATGTTCCTGTTCCTGCTGCTGCTGCTGCATGAATATGGACTCACTCTTTCACCTGTGCACATTTGTGCCACAGTGTCCACATTTAACTATACTAGGCTATATAACATTTGTTATATTTTTTATTTTTTATTTTACATTATGTTCGGCCCGCGACCCAGCCTGAGCGTCGAAAAGCGGCCCCTGACCCAAAATGAGTTTGACACCCCTGCGCTACACCACAAAAGTCCCCCACCTATCCCCCCTCGCCTTTCACCTGTATCTCCATAGCTAGGATGCACTGGGTCTCAGCGTTGTTTATTAGTCATAATAAAAAATCAAATCACCCCGTGGCCCTGTGTAAAAACAGCCTCCCCTAGTGCTATTTCTGTAGTAACATCACACAGATGGGAAAACAGAATGCGAGTCAGACTGCCCAATCTGAGAAATTTGATTCATATTCCCTGTAAAGCATAACACCCAGGCTCACTGAAACTAGTCTGAAACTTGCTGTGCTAAATGTCAGATCCTTATGTAACAAATCATTCTTAATTAATAATTTTATTTCTTCTTATAATCTTGATTTATGTCTTTAACTGAAACGTGGCTTGACAAAAACACAGGAAATTTAGTTCTAAAGAAGTGTTCCACCCAAATTTATGTTTGAATCTGAAACACGAGAAAACGTTGTTCATGTTGATAATATCTGTGACAGAAACGCTAAAGAGCTTCATGCTGTCCTTGAAACTTTCATTCTTACTCAGCACGTGAGTGGCCCACCCACAGCAGAGGCACACTCTCGATCTCTAATTACAAAGGGGTAATATTCAAACATCAATGTGGTCGTTGTTGCTCTGTCTGATCATTTCTGTCTTCTTTGTCTGTTTTTCCCAAACCACCGGCTGGTCCTGCAGTTGTTCGGAGGAGACACATAAATGACTGCACAGGAAAACTGTTCATGAAAATGATAAACTTTGAAAATGTCTCATGTTCTAATGTAAATGATTTGTTGAACTCTGTTACATTTAGTGTTTTGAATGTTCTCGACACCATTGCCCCTATGAAGGCTGAAATTGTTAAAATAAGCAGAAGGCACCATAGAGAAATGATGATTCGGTCAGGGCACAGAAAAGGGAGTGCCGCCGTGCGACGGAATCGCAAAGTCAAAGCTCCAGGTTCAGAAAGAGATTTACGAGGGAAGTTGTACATGTACAACCTCATTTTATGTAGAACAAGGAAGGATATTTACTGAAATAATTGGAAGCTGTAGTAATAATTCGCGTGTCCTGTTTGCACAGTAAACAGATTAACAAGCCTCCAACTCAGCTGCCGTTAGAACTCATTTCCAAAGTTCAGGCATTAAAAATGCTATCAATTCTACAATGCAAAAAATAACCCTAAAACCCCTACACACTTAGAGCTGACTCACTTGCACCTGTAACTGACAAAACTGTCCAGGAGTTTCTATCTGGAAGACAGGAAGTACATTGTCGAAATTGGTAACTGTGTCTCAGACCAGATGCCCTGACCTGTGGGGTGCCCCAAGGGTCAATTCTGGGACCCTTCTGTTCAACCTCTACATGCTGCCGTTAGGTCAGTTGATACGCAGCGAGAATGTGTCCTATCACAATTATGCAGACGACACTCAGATCTGTGTTTCACTGACGGCAGGTGAATGTGGACCTGTGGATTCACTCTGTCACTGCAGCCAACAGATCAGTGTATGGACGCAAAACAACTTTCTCCAGCTGAACTCATACAAGACTGAAATCATCGTCTTTGGCCCACAGAAACAAAGAGAAGTGTTAACAGTCACCTCCACAGTCGCTCTAAAACATACAAATCAAGTTAGAAATCTGAGGGTAATAATGGACTCAGATTTGAATTTTAACAGCCACGTCAAATCATAACATCAGCAGCCTTTTACATCTAAAAACATAGCCAAAATCAAAAGTATAGTGTCTAAACCAGACCTGGAGAGGCTTATCATGCGTTTGTCTCTAGTAGATTAGACTACTGTAACGGCCTGATCACTGGCCTCTCCAAACGAGTTGTAAACAGCTGCAGTACATCCAGAACGCTGCTGCTCGGGTCCTGACTAGAACCAGGAAGTACGATCACATTAGTCCTGTGCTCAGGTCTCTGCACTGGCTCCCTGTGGCTCAGAGAATAGACTTCAAAGCAGCTCTGCTTGTATACAAGTCTCTCCATGGCCTAGCGCCAAAGTACATCTCGGACATGTTAGTGCTGTATGAACCATCTCGGACTCTGAGGACCTCAGGGACAGGCCTCCTGCAGGTGCCCAGAGTCAGGACTAAACATGGGGAATCTGTGTTTCAGTTTTATGCAGCTAAAATCTGGAACAGTCTTCCTGAGGATGTGAGACAGGCCGCTACTCTGGCAATGTTCAAATCTAAGCTAAAAACTGCTTTGTTTGGCTGTGCATATGCCTGAAATGCTTTTCTTTGCTGTCTTCTCTATTTATGTCTTAAACTATTTGATGGATAGCCTGAAAATGGCACTTTTAAATTAAGATTTTGTGATTTCTGCCATGTCTTTGTAATTTTAATCTATTTTTTTTCCTGTTATGTGAAGCACTTTGAATTGCCTTGTGTACGAATTGTGCTCTACAAATAAACTTGCTTTGCCTAGATATTCTAGACAGAGCATATCTCTAGGCAGCGGCCATCATGGAATGACACACAAGATTCGATTTACACACGCACAGATCTATTAACAGACGCATAAATCTAGTTACGCACGGATCTAGTTATGCATAAATCTAGTTACGCATGCACAAATCTATTTATGCACGTACAAATCTGTTTATACACGCTCGAAACTGATAACGCACGCACAGATCAAGCAGGGCAGAACTTTTCAAATGTGTGTGTGTAGAGATGTGTGGTAGGACTTGGACATTTTTGATCATCTGCTCAAATTTTATTTTAGACATGCATAAGGACAACAGACTGTCATGTGAATCTACTAAAAGTGGGTTAAAAGTGTTTTGGGGTGGATATAACGACAACTCTGGACCTTCAGTTCTCTATCGGTAAGCTGATACAACTGGTTTGTTTGGGTCATTGTAGGCTTGTGTTAAAACATGGTGCTGTTTGTGCAGAATGCTTAGTCATGCACACCTGCGCTGTTACGTGTGTGCTGTGTATTTATTGACTCATTGACAAGATTAATTTAAAGCCAAGGCAATATTCCTGTCTGCTCGAGTCTTGAGTCAAGTCTGATGGTAGAACACGGGGAAAGTTTTCTTAAAAGTTTTCTTCTCTGCACTGATGGATCGACGCTAGACGAAGGACGCAACACTTGAAAACCTTTTGTCTGTGGCTCTAAATTAAATCTTTACATACCAAAAATTCAAATATGCCAGGGATAATTATTTGTGGCAGGATCACCTTCTTAAAGCAGTTGTTGTATGTGTTTTACATTGTAATTCATGAAATTAGGAATCAGAGATAAAAATCTGTTAATTTTGAATATGCCGTTTGTCTTTGTTGTGTATTGTATCTTCCACGCTTACTTAACTTAAATGCTGACATATTCATAGTAATGATAATAAACAGTAACAGAATCCTCTTAATAAGGGAGTGTCCCACATTATAGCTTTAAAACTCACTCTAACTGTGGCAAAAATCAAACCAGTAAGTCATAAACACAAAATGTACTATTTACCATTTCCTTGTATTATATTAATTTTCTATTTGTAGGTTGTTTTGCGGTTCAAAATACAGTTGTGGCTATAATCATACATTTATTCAACAGAAGTTTATTCTGTGCAATATTCCTTTGAAATAAATTAAAAGATGTGAATTGCATTTATTAAAGATCGACATGATACAGAAAAGGCAATAACATAAGAAAATAAAAAAAATATTGCATAACTCCATTATGTAACAGAGAATTGATGATTATTTTTATATTTCTTCTCATTTTATATAAATTGACAGCAAATAATGACAGGAAATCAGTTTTTATAGGCCAAATTACAGTATATTCTGTAAATTAAGTGAAAAGTTAATAAAGAACATGATGTTGAGCACTATCCTCTGCTTCTGACTACTTTTCCTATCAAACAATATTTAATATATTTAATTTCACTTGCAATCATTGCTTTTTCTTCTTCTTCCAGTTATAGGTGAGGGTAGGAACGTAGATTGACCGGTAAATCGAGAGCTTTGTCTTTCGACTCAGCTTCTTCTTTACCACAACAGTCCGATGCAGCGACCGCATCACTTGGGGCAAGGACTCCCACCCACCTGGAGTGGCAAGCCACTTTTTCCGGTTGAGAACCATGGCCTCAGATTTGGAGGTGCTGATTCTCATCCCAGCTGCTTCACAGCTCCTGGTCCAGTCATACAGGGACCGGACAGCCCTGAGCAAAGGGCCCCGGACCCCGTACTCCCGCAGCACCCCCCAAAGGGCACCCTGTGGGACACGGTCGAAAGCCTTCTCCAGATCCACAAAGCACATGTGGACTGGTTGGGCAAACTCCCATGAACCCTCGAGCACCCGATGGAGGGTATAGAGCTGCTCCAGTGTTCCACGATCAGGACGAAAACCACTCTGCTCCTCCTGAATCCGAGGTTTGACTATCGGTCGGATTCTCCTCTCCAGTACCCTGGAATAGACCTTACCAGGGAGGCTGAGGAGTGTGATCCCTCTATAGTTGAACACACCCTACGGTCCCCCTTCTTGAACAGAAGGACCACCACCCCAGTCTGCCAGTCCAGAGGCACTGTCCCCGACCGCCACGCGATGTTGCAGAGACGTGTCAACCAAGACAGTCCTGCAACATCCAGAGACTTTAGGTACTTAGGACGTATATCATCCACCCCCGAGCCCTGCCACCGAGGAGTTTGCCAAGAACCTCAGTGACTTCGGCTTGGGTGACGGATGAGTCAGCCTCCGAGTCCTCAGTCTCTGCTTCCTCTTCGGAAGGCGTGACAGTGGGATTAAGGAGGTCCTCAAAGTATTCCTTCCACCGTCTGACGACATCCCCAGTCGAGGTCAGCAGGTCACCCGCACCGTAAACGGTGTTGGTGGAACACTGCTTCCCCCTCCTGAGGAGCCGGACGGTTTGCCAGAATTTTTTTGGGGCCGACCGATAGTCCTCCTCCATGGCCTCCCCAAACTCCTCCAACCGGTTATTGCCTCTGCGACAGCACGAGCTGCGGCACGCCTGGCCCGCCGATACCCGTCAACGGCCTCAGGAGTCCACAAGCCAAAGAGGCCTGATAGGCCTCCTTCTTCCGCCTGACAGCATCCCTTACTTCCGGTGTCCACCACCGGGTTCGGGGTTGCCGGCCGCGACAGGACCTGAGACCTTGTGACCACATCTCCGAGCAGCCGCATTGACAATTGAGGTCAGGAGCAATGGTCCACTCGGACTCAATGTCCCAGCCTCCCCCGGGATTTGGGAGAGGCTCACCCGGAGGTGTGAATTGAAGACCCTGCTGACAGCGGGCTCCGCAAGACCCTCACTATATGCTTGGGCCTGCCAAGTCTGGGTCAGGCTTCCTCCGCCGCCAGTGGATCCAACTCACCACCAGGTGGTGATCGGTTGACAGCTGCGCCCCTCTCTTTACCCGAGTGTCCAAGACACGCGGCCGGAGGTCAGATGACACGACAACAAAGTCGATCATTGATCTCCGGCCTAGGGTGTCCTGGTGCCAGTGCACTGGTGGACACCCTTGTGCTTGAACATGGTGTTCGTTATGGACAATCCGTGTCTAGCGCAGAAGTCAAATAACTGAACACCGCTCGGGTTTAGAGCGGTGTTCAGAATTGCTATCAATTCTACAATGCAAAAATAACCCTAAAACCCCCTACACACTTAGAGCTGACTCACTTTGCACCTGTAACTGACAAAACTGTCCAGGAGTTTCCTATCTGGAAGACAGGAAGTACTTTTTTGAAATTGGTAACTGTGTCAGACCACATGCCCCTGACCTGTGGGGTGCCCAAAGGGTCAATCCTGGGACCCCTTCTGTTCAACCTCTACATGCAGCAAAAATGTGTCCTATCACAATTATGCGGACAACACTTATGTTATGTTATGTTTCACTGACGGCAGGTGAATATGGACCAGTGGATTCACTCTGTCAATACATCCAACAGATCAGTGTGTGGATGCAAAATAACTTTCTCCAGCTGAACTCAGACAAGATTGAAATCATCGTCTTTGGCCCACAGAAACAAAGAGAAAGTATTAGCAGTCACCTCCAGAGTCTCGCTCTAAAACCTAAAAATCAAGTTTTAACAGCCACGTCAAATCAATAACATCAGCAGCTTTTTACCATCTAACAAACATTGCCAAAATCAAAAGTATGGTATCTAAACCAGATTTGGAGAGACTTATCCATGCATTTGTCTCTAGTGGATTAGACTACTGTAACTGCCTGCTCACTGGCCTCTCCAAACGAGCTGTACGACAGCTGCAGTACATCCAGAATGCTGCTGCTCGGGTCCTGACTAGAACCAAGAAGTACGATCACATTAGGCCTGTGCTCAGGTCTCTGCACTGGCTCCCTGTGGCTCAGAGAATAGACTTCAAAGCAGCTCTTCTTATATACAAGTTTCTCCATGGCCTAGCACCAAATTACATCTTGGACATGTTAGTGCTGTATGAACCATCTCGGACTCTGAGGACCTCAGGGACCGGCCTCCGGCTAGTGCCCAGAGTCAGGACTAAACATGGGGAATCTTTATTTCCGCTGCAGGCCGCTACTCTGGTAATGTTCAAATCTAAGCTAAAAAACTGTTTTGTTTGGCTTGTGCATATGACTGAAATGATTTTCTTTGCACTCTTCTCTTTTATGTCTTAAACTATTTGACTATTTAAATTTCTTTAAATTAAAAACTACTATTCAGACACAATTACATTTGAACATGTAAAAATTCCACTTAACACAATAACCCATTGTGCCGGTGTCCAAACGCAGCTGCATAACAGGTGCCTGGGGAGAGGGTTTAAGAACACACGCTGGTTAGATTGTCAGTCGGCCTAAGGCCACTTCAAAGTCCAGGAAGAGCCTAGTACACCTACCCACTGATCAAGAGCAAGTTTTAACACTAAAGGCTTTGGTTGAGTTTTGTCTGGGACAATTTGCTTAGCGAAAGCTAAATCTAGGAGGGGGAGACTTGGTCCGTTAGATTCAAAAGCGCCACACATAAGGTGGAGCGTCACAGGATAGTCGTCGTAAAAGATACATACGC
>BJKM01001390.1:0-45189 GCA_015082035.1 Chaenogobius annularis | reverse complement strand
ATAAGAAGCAGAAATAATATTTCAAGTATGATTAGTTCATCCGCGGGGCACCTTGTGTGGATAGACGAGGGGAGGGGGCAGCTGAGGGGAGAGGGGGGCATTGTGCACGGCAAGCAGTAAATTATATCTAGCCTTTGAATGATTCCTGCAGATCTTATTACGACAGTGAGGGTTTGGGGAGGGGAGAGAAAAGCAGCAGAACAAATCGGATGAATTCTGTTCCAGCTGTCCGAGTGACGAGGGAGAGGAGTGGGCGTTTGGGAGGGGGCACTGCGGCTCACAAATAATCATTGTCTATAATACATGCAAACATACAGACAGATTCTTTATAGTGTTTTGATCATTAAATCCACAGGAACATGCAGAGAAGCCAGCGTCACCCACAGACATCTCAGAGAGGAGCCTGTCCACCATTTGTCACTGTGGCGGCTGATATAGTGCCTGATAGCAACATTAATGTGCACTGCTAGATGCAGACACACAGAGATGCATTCACTTGTCTTTCAGTGCCGTCTAAATGTCTTTTTAAGCTCAAACAATATGTCTGAACCAATAAACATCATCCAAATGTGCCCTTATGACTGCTGCAAACTTTTCATGAAACATTTGTCTATTTGCACTGTTCAAAAATCATGGACATCAAACTGAATTGAAGTACACGAATAACACACAGGACAAAGCTACAGTTAAATTTACCAACTCTTTAAAAAGTGGTAAAATTTAAATGATAATAACTTTCCTGTAAACATTTAATTATTGGTAAAGGAAGAAGAGTCAAAGCAAAAGCATGGACATCTAATGTGGAACATTAATATTAGAGGAGGAGCCACAGATTTGAATGAAAAGAATTCTGTGCCCAGTCTCCCACTTTAATTGCAAATTTAAATTTCCTGTAATGGATTCTGACATCTCAAGTCACCAAAATCCATCATTCTGAAGGGTATTATTCCTCAATTAACCCGTCACCCCAGTATAGCACCACCAGCACTGGGTCCAGCCTGAGTCTCTGCAGGGCCTCTGTAGGAAATGAGGAAATCTAATTATGTTCAAATGTAAGGAAGATTGATAATAATCATTTCTACACAGGTAGATTTGTATTTTCCATTCTTGTTGTTCTGGGATTCATATATTTAGTTTTAGTGGGCTATGTAAAGTAATAGTAGATCAAAGGACATTTTTCCAAGTTTGGCTTGGACATAAGTGAATAACTTTAAACAGTCAGAGTTAAACACAATGGCCGGGGGTACAAATCCAGTGTAGAATCTTAAGGAGAAAATGCCCACTGTGACAGATAATGAAGGAAGAACATGTTTTCATAATCTTAAACCTAGATCTGGGCTATTTGTAACGAAGTTGTTGCCAAGTCATAGACACAAGTCTACATCCATGTTTACATACTCCAACATGAATACAATTCGTATTACATTTTAGGGTTTTTATTATATACCAGTACACATTTATTTCAATGGAATTACTAAATTACCTCAGACAACAAAAACACATTTGAACTGAAATGAACTGATTTTGCAGAGATAAAATTGTACAGGCTTAAGCTAGGCTTTTTAAAAAATTGCATTTTATTTTTTGGTTTTGTTGTGTTGTTTTCCCTAGCACACACTCAGATGCAGCTTTGACTGTAAACTTGCCAATCCACGCAGTCCATGCAAAATGGTAGGCCCATATTTCTTATGTTACTTGCTAACATTAAATGTTGCTATGTTGCTGGCACTAGGCTAAAGCTAAAGGCAACAAGCTAAAAGTTAGCGAATTTGCGAACGTCAAGGAAACACGCTCGTACTCCACTGCAAACTTGCTTCAGGTAAGAACAATTTGCCATATATATATATATATATTTTGTATGCAATGCATCATGACTAAATTATCTTGCAGCGTCTATGAGCGATTAATTATTTTGTCTTAAAATTTGAAAATGACCAACTTATTAGTTTCAGGATAAAAGTATCACTAAAAGTATCCTAATTAATAAAAGGTGCCAACACTGAAAGACCACACTTATGACATTGCAACTAAGATGTAATTAACGAAGCAAAGTCTATTAAATAGCCTTAATGTGTTCTTTGCTTCACTTTAGTCCTGTTTTGTACTCATTTTCCAAGGTTAAACGTGATTGAGAAGCAGCAGTCTCTAACTGTGGACTGGAGCCCCTCCATCTTTCTGCCGGTGCTATCCTCCTTCACTTGGATCCCCTTAATCCAATCCCAAATATATTACTTGCTCACTGAGATAAGGCATACTGGGGGATGTTAGTGTAACCATATGAATTAAATGGGCATCACCTTTATCAAGATCATCCTGCAGGTCAAGGTGCCTGTGCTAAAGGATATGATGTGGCCAAAGACATTTTTCTTTTAGCTGGGCAGCATTTGGATCCCTGTTGAAGTAGTCATAGCCTGTGCTTATCCTTAGATCAGGGGTGTCAAACTCATTTGGGCTGTGGGCCGAATTTTTATGCTCAGGCTGGGTCGCTGGCCAAACGTAACGTAAAGAATAAAACAATAAAAACTATAAGAAATAAATAGCTTTATATAGTCTAGTAATAGTTCTTTGTGTAAACTGTGGCACAAATCTGCAGCAGGTGAAAGACTGAGTCCATATTCATGCAGCAGCAGGAACAGGAACATGGACTTATGACTTGGGTTTGGACAATTCCCTTTTAAAAGCTAAAGGTAAATTCACTAAAAATGAGTTTTAGGGACTTGTAATAAAGCAAAAATATCCAGGCGGAATCTATATAAATATATTGGGTAATTTTTTACTTTTGGGTTTGGAGTACAAACTGACCCTGATGCTTCCCAGAATGATTGATTTGACTGGAAATAAGAGGGTTAAAGCTTTATTTTTATGTAAAGCATATCAAGCAGCTTGAGAGTTTTCAAAATGGAATAAATAATGAAAAAGTCCAAGGGGTTAACCCCTTACGGGTCCGCCGTCCCTCGGGTGGGACACACTAAGCATATGGTTACCTCTTTACGGGTCTGCGGACCTGTATGTTCGGCGGGCCGGATTAAAACGTCTGTCGGGCCCCATTTGACCCGCGGGCCTTGAGTTTGAGACATGTGCCTTAGATGAAACAACTGTCTGAAAAACAGAAGTAAGAAATGTTATAGTAAGTCTAATGCAATGATAATTGAAAATATTTGTTTAATTTAGGTACCTCTTAAGACGACACCAACAAGAAGACCACCATCTCCACAGAACTTTCTACTGCTAAGGTATTTAATAATTCAAACTTGCTGAAGTAACATAATGGTCACTGATCAGGCAAGCTTTTAACTTTACCCATTTCGAGCTGAGCAAGGCAAGTTACATGTGAAGAATATAAAAGTAGGTAGAATATAAATGGAGGTCATGGTGATGTTTTATGACGACTCTACAGCACTATACAATTAAATGGCATTTATTTCTGCTGAATTGCTGCCCTTTGTGGAGGTTGGACTCTAAAAGTAATGCTGCCTATCAGAGCAGAAACTTTATTAACCTGGTACAGGGTTACTAAAAGGAAGTGTGTCTTGAAAGCCTGACAGTTTCATCAGTGTTGTTCCGTGAATTAACATTACTACATCAAAAAGCTCTTTGGCATTAGATTGGATTCATTCAATATTTTAAACCGTGAGTATCACATTTATGGAAAAGGGGGAATATTAAATATTCGCAATGGCATTAACAGTAATTTCATTTTTATGTGTGTGCTTTTAACCTAGGCATTAATATAAGGAAGATAAATCTATTTTACCATATCATGTTTTGTTATAAACAGTGGTAAATAAAATAAACTATGATTTGGGTGGATATTTGCTTTGTCTTTGTCTTTGTTATAAATAACTGTATATTATGTGAACTTTTGTTAAAAACGTTGTCGCCATATTTTTGTAGCTTTTCTTTTATAATCAATACATGTAAAGTATTATTATCTTTTGCTATAGTTGGGCTAAATGAGCTCCTGGCACTGTCAGTATAGACATGGTGTATTTAAAATACACTTTTAAGTAATTATTTAACATTGATATGCATGCATTCTTGTTGATGATGAACCCCCTGGATTTCCAAATCAAGCTTGATCGAATCCAATGACTGGTATAACCTGCACATGGCAGGTGGCAGTATTTTTGGCTTTGTGCTGGTAAAACCTCTTCAAGGAGATGGAGAAGATAAGTGAGAGAAGGCTTGAACCAGGAGCTGTCTGTTTGTGGTTCGAGGATGTGGTAGACTGCTTGTGTTGGCTGATACTTGATCTGATGTTAATGTGCTGCTCCGTGTGTGGGAGGGAGCGAGCTAAAAGTAAGAGAGGGGAAGATGGGCAGATAATCCCGTCTGCCTGATGAGATTGAATGCTGGGATTGATTGATTGCCTAATCATAGGAGGAAATGGGCCTGAAAATGAATGGGACTCTGCCCTTGGCTTGCTGTGAAGCTGCCTGGTTGGTTTGGAGGATGTTAGCTCCAGAAAGACATGTCCTTAATGCGAATAGGACCCTGATTTCATTTGTGTCTGATATACAGTTATATGATCCTGGCTAAATGATCAAATAAAAAGCAGGAGCGGGGAGAGCGAAAAGGGATGTAAATCAAGCTTTATTGCTGGAGTATTACTTTTTCATCTCATCTGAAAGAGATGCTGTGAGAAAAGAGCAAGAATATAAAGATCATCAATGTTTAAATTGATGGGAGTATTTGTAGATTCATAGTCCTAGATACAGATTTGTTCAATATAAGAAATTAATGTTACAACTATCTATTTTTTACAGTATCACAGAAACCTGTCAGTGCTAATGTGGTCAAATAACATGCTAACTGACACTGACAGTGTATGGAACAAACAGACACTCTTCAATCTTAAAAATATATCTGCACAATGTTTCCAATCAATAGATATTATTTCTGTAATCTGGCCTTACATTTATGGAGTTGCTCGTGTGTGTATTTACATGTAAGCATTGGATAGTGCAGTGTGTTGAACATCCCCTCTTTGTCTCCCTCTAGAGACACTTAAACATACTGCACTTACAGGGACTGAACAAAGGGCTTGTGCTGGTACAAAGCTGGAGTTGAATGAGCAGCAGCCCATTGAGTGATCTAGTGGGGCCTTGGGCCAAGTGATCAATGTCATTGATTGCCCGGTCAGTCCTGGAGTGTATAGACTTCTCTGTTTACATGCTTTCATTGCAACTATGTTGGAAGTGAACGTGTCCTTAGCAGCAGCTCACAAGCCGCTGAAAGCTGCCTCTGTTCATGTCATTGATTGACAAGTCAATTATCTGCAAAAGCCGTTGACAGGATGGTTGAATATTTTTTGTTCATCTAATTATTGAAATATTTTCTAAATACAAACGTTATTTGAAGTACTTTACTGTAAATACTTTAATATATTATTAATATTTGAAATGCATTTAAACTATATTATTAGTTATTATTTGTGTGACGTCAAAGTCTAACGTCTTGAATTATCAAGTTGGTAAATGTAAACCATAGCAATAATTTATGCCTGTAGATATTTTCAACAAATAAACAATGCAACAAAGTAAAAAAGATTACAAAACTAATAAACAAATATCTAACAGTCTAATGTAAACTTGTTACAAACTTATGTGGTAAAAAGATTTATAAATTCTATTAAAAAGAGAAAAAGTATTATTGTTTTTTGGTTTTTTGTTTTAACAGGGATTGTGTGTAAATGAATATCATGAAAGAAGAGATGCTTTACACCAGATTTAGCCAAGTTGTTTATATTCGTCTAAGCCATGAACAATGAGTAGTGTCCCTTGGTCAGATTAATGTTTGTAATCAGTTTTTCTGTGGCTGTGTGTTTGGTTAGCTCAACACATTCAAAAGTGTATAGCCTTTTTACTTGATTGCTTTTAATCTTTTGTGTCTTCGGTGTCCCCTCAAAGCGTGGTGAGGCTGATATGATAATGATGTGGAGCTGCCCAGGGTATTAGAGTTAAGCTGGCTGATTAGGCTTCACATCGATTAGCCCATCACTCAGCACTGGCCAAGCTTCTTGTGTCAGGCCTGATTGGGAGGGAGCAACTGGGATGGGCAACTATGGTGGAAAGATGTCCTCATTCAAAGATAATCAAAAATAAAGCTAAAATGCGTTAAGAATGAAACATTTACTGGCTAGCTAATAAAAGAACATGCTCAATATTTGTAAATATATATGTATATTATAGTATATTATTATATAATTTTAATTATTTCTTATATGTAATGCCTTGTTAAACACTTAAAATTATCAAGTTGAAGTAAAAATAAATAACATAATTATGTATATATATAGTGTGTGTGTGTGTGTGTGTGTGTGTGTGTTTGTGTGTGTATAATGTGTGTGTGTGTGTGTGTGTGTATATATATATTTATGAATAAATACATATATATTTATTTATTTTTTTGCCAATTAATGTCCAGTATTTGCCTTGCAAAACTCCTAACTTGGGACAGTCCAAACACAGATTCTGCATAGTTAGTATATCACCTACATATGCAGCTTTTCTTTGGCTCACATCAACTTCAAATTGTTTTGTGCAGGACAAAAAAAATGTGAACAGGTAGGATTATTACGTCTTGGCACTACTTGTCTCCTCCCTGCTCCCTCTCCTTTTGTTCCCCCCTCCGTCGTCAAGCGGGTGACCGCATGTTGCCTCGTGTGCAGTCCTACTGCCGCGTCTAAACTCAGGGGGAAGCGGCCAATAAATGCGAATGTACTTGCACTGACTGTAGCTTCCGATTCACTGGCACTGGTATATGGACCTCCGTGTGTAACAGACTGGTCGTTCAACGCGTTTATCCACTTTCACTTGTACGCCAGACAATGAACTTAACGTTAATAGATCGGTCTTTGTGATCAAATCCCATCACTTCTGAGATTGACTGGTTGATCGCGATCTGATTCTGCAGAAATGATTTCCGTTTCTCAGTACTCTGTGTTATTTTTGTCCCTTTTTTTTTTTATCATAAGCCGCCATGTTTGCTTAGACACAAACGGACCATGCTTTTCTCTGGTTGGTTAATCCGTCTGTCAATCATGCCCGATTTAAATCAGGCAGACAGGATATGATTCCAGACCAAAACGTCTTTGTAAAGTAATGTCAAAGCATGTGGTCTTGCCTGAGAATGCGGTTGTCACACCGCAGGACATCAAACTGATGCTTGTTCAGAATAGACATGTAGAATCAGAGAAACTAAGGTGTGGAGAGTGGGATCTGGAGAAAAGGATCAGCCTAGATAGGTTAGGACCCTTGACTTGCTTGAATACTCTGAGGCTTTTAATCCTGGAACAAAGTCATTAGGGTTCACAGCTTCAGAACAGACCAATTAAAAGCTGAGTGCAGGCATACGTCTAGAGGAAGACATAATTTGCTACAAGAACCTGGGTCTTTTATCAGACTAGTATGAACCCTCTGTAAGGCACAAGGGAATCCAAATGGCGAGAGATGTTTTATATGGAATAATTAATACATAAAACTGCAGTTTATGAGTCCAAGCAAAGTTTTATGAAATGCATTAAGCATAAACATATTATTTACATTTTTGTTGGTAATTTAGGCTTAGCAAATCCTGCCGATTCACATCTCCAACTCCTCTCTTTGTACTTTTCATTAGCTACATGTTCACAGTGTATAGAAATCCTCATTTATCCCTCACAAAGCCCCATTTTACTCCAATTAGTCAGAGTCTTTCTATGTGTTGATTTAATGCCAGGATTGACTCAGCGCAAAGGTTTGATCTGCAGCTTCTTGTATACTGAAATAATTGATATTATCAGATTCTGGGTGATTAATGAGCTTACTAAAATGCACCTGTGCTCAACTTCCTCCGCTGTATTTAAAATCCTGGAATCCTCTCTCTGGAGTCGCCTAATTATGTCTAGATACTCCTTGTAGAATCTTGCTGGAGAATGAAGGCTCAAAGAAGATGGTCTAATCTTCCGTGGAATATTTTAAAAGAATAAACATGGAATATAGAACTTTACAGAACACAACACGACCAGAGAGCAAAAATCAAAATAAGAACACAAGTAGACACCACCTAAACATCAATAGAAACAAAATCACGGCACATTTAAATTAATATCAAAGTCCCACCGTCAAATTTGTCCATTTCCAAATTATATCTGAATGTCAGTTTTTCTATGTCTTTGGGATGGCCTTTTTTTCCTGCTGCCAAAAGTATATTCCAAAGGTATCCATTTATTGTGTTCATGGCAGGAGTTTTGAGGCCCAAGTACAAAGTTCTAAAATTGAGAAGGATGGTAATGACAAAAACAGTCTGCAGTCCGTTGTTAATTTCAGTCCAATATCTTTGAGGAACAAGACAGTCCCAGAACATGTAAAAGTGGTTTGCCTCCTGGCTGCCACAGTTTCTTCAACAGTTAGAATTTCCTTGTGAATATTGGATCCTTTGACTGTGAAAGTTTGACATGGTGTTATGAAATAACTTGAAAAATTTTTCCAACTAAGTTCCCATCAGACATGTGATCGCTGTACATCATACTAAAAACATGGTCTTATTGTAACATGGTACTTTTTACAGTAATGCGATACTTCTAAAGCTATTAATAAGGGGTGACTGCGGTGAATTTATTTATTTTTCCGAAATAAGTATTTAAAATCTAACAACTATTTGTTGTTATGTAATTTTTGCTGCACAAAAACAAAAAGGAAAGACCGCAATTTTTTGTTGCTTTGTGTTGTTCAAGTGGGTAATATTCATACAGGGGTCACCAACGCTGCGCCCAAAAGGCACCTGGGTGCCTCTCTCAGTCGCCCGCGTGGACTTGTTCTAAATTTAGAACAGCTCCGCCAAAGCGTTCTCATTTCGCAAAAAACACTGCTAGGCCTGTTCATATGAGAGCAGGACATGCAGAGACGGCAACAGACGTGCTAACCAGCTCTATGTCACTTTTTATTTTTTCAAAATACACAAAGCAATCACTTATTTACGAGCCGCTAAAGACGGAAAACCGAAAGTGACGCATCTTACCTGAATCTGCGGCGCGATGCGTGGGAAAGTGCGCCGGGTTTAGATCGCGTTAGTAATGTTTCAATTTAAAGTCAAACAAAAAGGACACAATTCATGCACAATACCTTTGAGAATGTCAGGAGTAGGCTGTTACAGTGAGAAGAGAAAGACAGGACCACAATCAGACCAGGACCAACACAGAACTAAACCAGGTCTAACTCGTACAGGGCTAAAATATCAATCAGGACCAATATCAGACCAGGACCAACCCAGAACCAAAACAGGTCCAACTCATGTTTAGTTTAGTTTAGTTTAAATCAGGATGAAATCCAAACATGTTTTAACACCCAAACCAGGACTCACACAGGACTGAACCAGGTCTAACCCAAAACAGGACTCACACAGGACTGAACCAGGTCTAACCAAAACCACAGGAGGAGAAACTTGTAAAGGTCAAATACTCAAATTTAAATTAAGACTATATTTTTCTCACATGCTAGATTTAATAAAAAGCTGTCCTATTTTCTGATATTTTTTTAAAGTGTTGTTTCGCTTTCACTCACTGGTTTAAAATCTGAAATCAGAAATAAAAAAAGACATGATAATACACATAAATGCCCCACACGCGCACATTTATCAAATAGTTTCTCACACTTTAATAGTTATGTAATTTGGTTATGAATGTAATTATTTGCCCATTTAGGCTAATTGAACAGGTAGCCCTCAACCTCGACCCTAAAAAGGTTGGTGACCCCTGGTATAATATATAAAATAAACAAAAAATAGAGAGAAGTCGGTGTAATCCCTAATTTGTCCAGGAGTATTGTAGTCATCTGGACACTGTTTTCAGAAAAATCCCTTATCCCTTATGTCTCAGGACTGTCGGATAAACTGCAACACAAAATTCCTGTTTATTTCAAACCAGGCAACACTTTAAGACAAAAACTGGTTCACCCTAAGGACAAGATGCCCACACAAAAACTTCAATCTAGTGCATTCAATCCAGTGCAATGAAGAAAGTTGTAAAGAGCGGTATATGAGACTAAACAGCCACTTCACAAGAGGCTTTATCAGCACAGAAGGCACACAAATTCAGGACCCCAGAGCGCCGTGCATCTTCATCTTAAAGCCACAAACCAGAGACAGTGCCGTGAGTGATTAATTAAATTGTAGTTAAAGTGACAGGTGTTTAGAAGTGTTCATGAGTTCAACGGCAGAGGCGAAGAAACTGTTCTTGTGGTGGGAGGTTCTGGTCCGGATGGACCGTTGCCTCCTGGCTGAGGGGAGTGGTTCAAATAGTCCATGTCCAGGGTGAGAAGGGTCAGCTGTGAGACGTACAGGTCCTGCAGATATGGAAGTCTGCAGCCGATCACCTTCTCAGCAGAACGCACAATGCGCTGTAGTCTCTGTTTGTCCCTGGCTGTGGCTCCAGCGTACCACACGGTGATGGAGGTGATGATGGACTCAATGATGGCCGTGTAAAACTGCAGGAAGTACATCCTCTGCTGGGCCTTCTTGATGAGGGAGCTGATGGAGGGCTCCCACTTGAGGTCCTGAGTGATGGTAGTGCCGAGGAAGCGGAAGGAGTCCACGGTGGTGATGGGGGATTTTGTCATGGAAGTTTAAGGTTCAACCAACCGGTCGTATACAATAGTGTTTTGAAGGCATGGGGCGGTAAAAGCCCTGGCCATACTGATGCTAATCAGGTACTCAGTAATGAGGGAGCAACAGTCAGTTTACAATAGGAATTCAATTGCCCATCACGGGGCTGTTAGGACACAAAGAAGAGTAGTCTCAAGAGAAACTGTAAACACCCATCATCAGGAGGTTCCGACTGGTGGGCAGGGCCTACTCAGAATAGAATAAATATCTGAGTTCCCAGACTTGATCCGCAGATTGAGCCTGAGTCGAAATGTCTTGTTTTTCTAAAAACAGTGTCCAGATGACTACAACTGAACCTTTTTCTTCAAAAACAGAGAGACTGCAAAAAAAACAAAAATAGATTTGTTATATTTCAAGAAATTTGTGTGAACTAGTGGTGCACCAATATGGACATTTTAGACCGATCCAGATGTTATGGGAAAAGCTTGGGCCAATAACCGGTATTAGGCCAATATTTTCAATAAATTGTTCAATTAAACACACTTTTTTATTTAGCTATAAACTAATTCATTTTTATTCTAAAGTAAGGCTCATGTGTACAGATACAGATAGGCTATCCACCTTATTCCAGAAGCCCATCTGGGCTCCGCGATACGACGTAATCCTTCTTCTGGTTGTATTAGTTAACACAGGGCTGTCGACCTCAAGAGAAAATAAGTTCTACACAGACTGAAAAGTTGTTTTCTGGCCACCCAGACTTGTTGGTCACATGAACATTGGATATTTTACACAAATAAATCTACTTCATAGCATATTTAGCGGCGAGACGTTTTCCTCGTTCACCATTTAAACCAACTGAATTCCCGCTGTACCGGAAGTGAGATTACAATGAAAGTGCCGCTCACTTGGAAAAAGTGGGAAATGTGGGCGGGGCGGAATAAGGTCAATAGGCTAGAATATGATTATTCTTTATTAGAGTAAAGTCTTTACACATTTCCATTCTGTGAATTTCTTGTTCTTTAATTTTGTCCGGTTTGGAGAACACAGGATCTCGTCCCTGCTGTTTGCAGACGATGTTGTCCTGATGGCTCCATCAAGCCCGGACCTGCAACATGCACTGGGATGGTTTGTGGCCGAGTGTGAAGCAGCTGGGATGAGAATCAGCACCTCCAAATCCGAGGCCATGGTTCTCATCCGGAAAAAGGTGGCTTGCCCTATCCTGGTGGGTGGGTAGTCCTTGTGGAGGAGTTCAAGTATCTCAGGGTCTTGTTCACCAGTGAGGAAGGATGGAGTGAGTTCAAGTATCTCAGGGTCTTGTTCACCAGTGAGGGAAGGATGGAACGTGATGCGGTTGCTTTATCGAACTGTTGTGGTGAAGAAGGAGCTGAGTCAAAAGACAAAGCTCTCGATTTACCGGTCAATCTACGTTCCTACCCTCACCTATGGCCATGAGCTTTAGGTAATGACCAAAAGGACAAGATTGCGGATACTAGCGGTCAAAATGAGTTTCCTCAGCATGGTGCCTGGGCACTCCCTTAGAGATAGGGTGCGGAGCTCCGTGACTCGGAGTAGAGCCGCTGACCCTCCACATCGAGAGGAGCCAGCTAAGGTGACTCGGGCATCTGTTCTGGATGCCTCCTGGTCGTCTCCCTGGGGAGGTGTTTCGGGCATATCCCACCGGGAAGATGCTGTAGGGTCTTTCGGCTGGCCTGGGAACGCCTCGGGATCCCCCCGGAGGAGTTTGAGGAAGCGTTTGGAGAGAGGGAAGTCCGGGAGTCCCTGCTTAGACTGCTGCGCCCACGACCCGGCTCCGGATAAGCGGAACAAGATGGCTGGATGGACTAAAGTGTCTCGCTGAACTGCTCCAGTCCAGTGTGTCATCATCGTGTTTCTATCGCTGATGCTGTTGCAGCAGCTCCTCCTCAGGCTCTGTGTCTGAGCTTCTCTTTCTTTAAACCGCTCACACAAGTTATTTGGAGTATGTCTAAAGTCTAAACTGATTTTTTAAGAGGAAAACTAGTCCAATATAGTCTGAAAAAACATCACGTTTATTGAGGGTCACGAGTAACTTCGTCGCACTTATATTTAATGATAAGTTTTGTCTAAAACATCTCAAGAGCTTAGTCATTTATGGGTCTTTTGACTCAGAATAAAGACTGGATTAAAGTTTACAGTCTGTTCTGTTAGAATATAGCAGTAGAAAGCCTCTGTCCATGAGCGGTGGTTTTCTTCATTATTTTTTCCCTGTTTCTGAAGGGACGGCAGAGTTAACTCTTTCATTACCGGAGCGTAACCAATCGATATTACTCAATTACTTGAATGTCGGCGGATACTAATACTTGGCCGATATATCGGTGCACCCATAGTGTGAACATGTCATATCGCCCAATAAAGTTACGCCCCAAATAAAAATAAAAATAAATAAACAAAACAGAATTTCGTTTTTGTGTAGTTTTGTAATAATAAGAAATCGTAATTTCAAAAACAATTTCAATAATTTTTATTTATTTATTTTTTAATATAAGAAAAGAGACAGAGACAGAAATTCAAATTTGATTATTGTTTGTCCATTTTTTGTCCATTTTGTTTGGTTATAATGTCTCGACGTGAGCCGTGCTTCCTCCGGGAAGAAGCAGCCCAGGCTAAGAATGGGATCAAGACCTGACAAATGGGGAAGGATTGGTTTGGCACCCACACAGATTCATAAAGATAAATATACACATTTTCTTCCATGCACAATATTGATAAACCAGGGCGATTGGGCCACAGATTTGTCATGGATCAATCCACAAGACTCTGGCATATTGAAAGCACAATGGCACTGGAGAAAACACGAAGTGCTGTGGGGAACACAGAGCACAGAGAGAAAAAAACACTTTCCCCCCCTATTTCTGACTATTTGTGTTTTTTACTTATTTTTACTTTACGCAGCAGGTACAATTTTTAATTATATCTGTTTTAAAAATAATATAAATATTTATTTGAACATTAAAACAAAAACAGCTGGTATTTTATTTTATGTTTTTAGTATTTTGCAACAAAAATCAAATAACAGCATTTATTTGATTTTCATTACTGAATTCTGAAAAGAAAATCTAAATAACCATAAATTCACTGGCCATAATGTTTGTGCTTGATTAATAACGTTACTTACACTTTGCCACTGCATATGGCCCCCTGCACTTTTCAAGTGTAGAAACTTATACTTGGAATGGTGGAAAGGCTAATTGGAGCTTTGTGTATACAATACAAACTTGGAATTATCAGTAATAGTAGTATTCTTGTCTTCAACTTGTCATTTGGCATTAAACTTAAAGGGAAGAGTTGCTGTGTACAAAACATAAAAAAAACAACCATTGATTCATCTAAGATATACTAAATGCACAACAGTTTTTTTCAAATATTTGTATCATGCAGTGCAAGGAACTGCTGTTTGTCTGTCTGCCAATATTTGCAATGTTGATTGATGGCTCTTTCTGTCCCTTTTCACTTGGCAGCACTGGTTTGCTGTCTGTTTTACCGTCTCATTTTGGATCTGTTTAGTCTTTTCTCTGCTTCTTTCACCTTCTTTGTGTCTCTGTAGGCTGTGAGCTGATATCATCCTTTGAAAAGGTAATGATCCGAGTGCGTAGAGATTATGTATGTGTGCCGCACAGTGTAATGGCCTGGCTTTTTATTGCCTGCCGCATACTAATCCCAGTACTGAAGCAAGGAGATGACACCTGCAGGGAGCTGTGTGTGAGTTGCAGCCGCACATGAAAGAATGGCCATTAAAAATGATCAAAGAAATGACTGCACTTGGCTGCACAACAGCGCACTCACGCCCAGATAGGTGTAGCTTCTGCTGCCCAACACGCACTTTACAGGCCAAGAGCATGCGCACTCACAGCTCCAACTAATTAGTATCTCTCTCTGATGGATATTTTCCAAGTGAACCTCAGTGGAAATGCCCTGTGCATCGTTGCCTTAGGCTTTCTGGAGATTGCGATGCACTGATGCTTGCAGAAGGAAATGGAGGACATGCGTGTGTTCAAAATGATCCGCCTGTTCTCCATACCCCCACCACAAATTATTCATGTACATAAAACCACCAAGTGTCTAAAACCACTGTTATTCCATAAATACAGTTCGACTGCCGGGCCAGATCGGGCCTTTCAGTGTGGAGTTTGCACATTTCTCCTGGTTTCTGGGTGGGGTTCTTTCAGGCACTCCAGCTTCCCCCATCAACCCAAAACATGCACCATAGGTGAAATCCTCCAGCTAAGGTAGTCCTGACCAAGCCTAGTACAAAGATCTGGAGATGGATCCCAAAGCGTTGCACTGTGGCTCCCACTGCTCCTGAGGAGATGCCTTAGCGGCATTGAAGTATCGGTCAAACGCAGAGGACAAATTTCCCTGTGGGGACAATAAAGTGTACCTTAACCTTGACCTTACATACATACATAACTCTACTGTCAGTGTTGTACATTCAGTTCTCATCAGGATCCCTGACACTGAGGGGGGCACGAATACAAACATATTACACCCGCTTCTCCATTCACGCCACTGGCTTATTCCGCCCTTTTCCTCTTTTTGCCACGGATCAGCACTTCCATTGTAATTGCACTTCCTGTCAGGCGGGAACTCAGTTAGTTTGAATGGATAACGAGGGAAGATTCTTTCCACTAAATATGTTGTAAAGGAGATTGATTTGTGTAAAATGTCCAATGTTCATGTGACCAACAAGTCAACAATGCACCGATTCAATGGGCGGCTGAAAGCAACTTTCTAGTCTGTATAGAACTTATTTTCTCTCGAGGCCGGCAGCCCTATGTTAACTAATACAACCGGAAGAAGGATTACGTCGGAAGGTGGTGCCCAGATGGGCTTCTAGAATAAGGTGACGAGCCTACCTTTTCACATCAATATTCAATATGTACTGCTCTTTAAGATTGATGTAATACAAAGAGCATTACAAAAAAAATACTTCTTGGGCCCATTCAAATTGGGTTTGTGTTATTTAATTTAGGGCTGTGCAATTTAATTGTGATTCAGTCATTTCTAATCAATTATCAGCATGGGTCTGGTCCGACAGGGCTAGAGCCAATCCTCTGTCAGCAAAAGCATATGGCTTGAAGCAGAGTTGGGACTTCGTAGGAAGAAATCAGATGTTTTTGTGTTAAATGGCAATGATTAAAAGTGTGCATGTTGTATTGCTTCACTTGAAAGCATTAAAAATAATACCGTATTTTCCGGACCTTTAGCCGCTCCCCTATATAAGCCGCATTTGCTCTATTTTTAAAAAAACGATAATAAAACAATACATAGGCCGCAGAACTCTTTCCTTGACTTTTGGCATCGCATGAGCTCGTCCCGCTGGCGCCGCTGTCCCCCTCAGCGTCACCCGTACATTCATTGATGTTTAAGCTTGCGTGCAGCCGCGCGGCTTCCTAGCAAGATCGATGGCCTTCAGCTTAAAAACTTGCTTCGTACGAACTTCTTCGTTTGGGTTCCATAATGATGCGGCAAGAATTTGAAAATAATTTATAGTTGGTAATTTGTCGTCCGTGTTTCTATTTGCTAGCTGAATAAAAAAGCAACATCTGCTTCTTTGCTTAACTTTTCTGTAGTTTTGATTCCAATTCCGGTTAGTTTCGCCCCTAGCGGTGAAAGAAAAAAACCACAGAAAAGCCGCAGCCTCTAAATAAGCCGCATGGCTCAAAACATCTGACAAAAGTAGCGGCTTATAGCCCGCAAAATACGGTAATAATAATTGTACAGCTAAATAAAATATTACGATCTAGATCTAGATCTACTCTGGATGATTTGACATTTATTTTTCAGCGTTTAGTGGAGGACTGGATATTAGCGTATGCATGGTCCCATCATTATCGTTAAACTATATTGTATTTGAGGTCCTCGTGGCTGTGAATATTATCCCATTTCTTTGTTTAACAGGCTTTAAGGGCTATTAGAATCAACACTTCAAGAAATCTAGGTCACAGTTATTACAGTAAAACAGAGAGAAATAGCCTCAAGTGTCATACAAATAGACCCAATTTATCTTTTGTAATTATAAACGATATTATTTCTCCCAGTCCTCCTGCTGAGAACATATTTTGGATAAGCAGTAGTTCAGAGATATAGCCCTTTATCCATTTTGGCTCTAGATTAATTTTCTCCTCCTCTCTCTAACATGGCCCCTCCCTTGTTCTTCCTCAGTGGTCCATTTTAGAAACGTGCAGCTACTGGTTTGGTGGGTAATTTCAGTTCCTTTTCATGTGTGGGGGGTGAGAGATCCTCCTCTATTAGGTAGTGTCATCTTGTGATGTATGATGTATGCACAGAGAGGCAATCTGATGTTTATTCATGACTTCCAAGGCAATGACTGGGCCCTGTGATTTCCTTTAAAGGAACAAAACTCTCTGAGATTGAGCCTGGAGTTTAAAGGCCCACAGACTGTTCAGCTGCTAGCTCCCTGTCTCTCTTTGGCTCAATTGCTCTCTCCTCTTACCAGATCTTTTTAAATTTTCCCTCGATATTTTCTCTGTCAGATTTCATTTATTTGACCCTTACCAAAAGATCACATGCTGTTATTTCCCTGTGATTTGCCTGCCTACTTGTCTAGCCTCTCTACATGTGTAAAGTCTTTGAAATCATTCATTTGGATAATTTTTCAAGTAAATTAATGAGACTGCATTGCTAAAAGGAAAGCATACCCTCTGATCATTGCAAAAAAAACCCACACATTTACACAATGAAAATCTCATCTAAACTGAATTGGTGTTAATTAACTTGTGTCCACTCTTTATTTGTTACAAATGAACAAATAGAAGACATTTCAAGGTCAACTTTCTGTTTGGTGTCATACAGGTATACGTAGATCATTTTCTGTCCTTGTGAGGACATTGTTTTTTTAATTCACTGAACCGTGGATATTCAGTCACAGAAACATTTCATCAATATTAAGTTAAATAAATGATTGATGGGGATGCCTGTAATGTTACAGCATATTGATATCCATCTGCTACATTGTACTGTATGTTTGTTCATTTACTGAACATAGTGAGTCAAATGGCTGCAATTTGTATATTATGTTTCTAAAGTAGTGTTAATAATCCCAAACCATTGCCTTGAGCAGTGCATATTCTAACCTTATATAATACAAAATGCAAATGTGGCAACCTCTGCAAATGCCACTGAAAATGAGTTACAAAGCTGAGAGAAGGCCAAAGAGCAGAATGCTGGAGATGGGCAAATGAAAGAGCAAGAGCCAAGATAACTAACTGATTGTTGTGCTGTCAGAGGGATTTGCATGAAAAAGCCGACCTAATTGTGAACACTTAACTGCATCAAACAGATAATACAGACACCAATTACAGAAGGCTGATTGCACTCAAAAGGATTTGGGAGGTACAAAGGGGAGCAACACCTTGTTTATAGGACCCTGCATATACTGTTCTTCATTTAAACAAAACTGAATTTTATATATCAAGGAATCTCAAGATTAGTAATAAAAGGGTAGGTAGTGTATTTAAAGAGTTTGTTGCGCAGTATTCGTAGCATTTATGTTGTAAAGAGAAAGTCTTGACCTGCATGACTTACCTGTGCTGTAAAGCTGAAATATGTAGGTGGATGTTTAAATGAAGGCTGCTAACAGAATAACTTCCCATAGATTAGAATTAGAGAATTGTAATGATGGTATAACATTTTTTTATGTGTTTCTGAGATTTCTTGAATTATTCGAAAGAAGATACTAAAATGTACTTTTACAAAACGTTTTGGCTAAAGGTATAATATTCTTACAAGCATGAGAACATATCTCAACATGCTGATCTGTAAATGTCTGCACTCTAAAAGGCACATCACCACATTTGGCCCCTAGCCTGAAGGTAATTTTTCATTTGCACTGAAAACACTGCATAATCTCTTAAAATAAAAATAAAAGTTGGTCTCAAGGTTTTCATTAGAGACCTCTTGCATCAGTCATTTGGACACAAAGACCTTCATCCTTGTCCATCAAGATCTATGAGTAGAAAGCATATTGTTTACTGTATTTCTTATTAGCTATTTATTCGATGTATGAATATTTTCCCCTTACTACAACCAGTGCTCAGCTAATTCTCCTTGATCCACACTACGTAACTCAAAGCTATTTGTAAAATATTGATTATTATCTAGATACTGGATAAACTGGATAAATAAGTTATACACTCAAATAGCTTTGCTTTCAATTACTTGTTTTTGGTCAATATTATTTAAATTAATGTAAAATGATATTTGTTCTCCTGCTGGGTCATCTTCAAGTGCCCGCTGTGGTCCTTCTGTCGCTGAGGAATTTGGTCTGAGCCTAAATCAACGGACAGCAACAGCAGAGAGTGCAAAGCAAGAGCAGAGATTTTAATTGGAATAATATTCATTAGTGTGTGAATAAGCTTCGGAGTCTACACAGAATGTGATTGCATGGACAAGACCTCTGCTGATTGTCTATGTATCCAGAAATACAACAAAAGTAATGCCATTGGCACTCAAACAGAAACGGCCCTTGAGTTTCTACAGCAAGAACATCATTGCAAGCTACAGGCATGTAAGGCATTGTTGCCTTCTGTTTTGTTAAAAAACATGCCGAAAACATTAGGCCTACAACTAAAATTGTATATCTGAAAATAGTATATCTGCCAAAGGAAAGGACAAAGAAAAGGGTGAATATCTTATGCACAAACTTAAAAGTAAATTCGATTTTATTCCATGTAAAGTGGAGTTTTGCAGCTTCTGTTAAAACCACCAAAAAGCTATGAAGGGTCTTATGAACTTACACCAGAACAAGTCATGATTTTAGCATCGAAATCAAAGGAAAAGCATCCATTGTGTTTATGTTTAATCATTTGTTGATTCATAATATACCACAGGGTCTACTTATTGATTTTATTCGCACAGAAAAATCACTGTAAAAAAAATTAACTATAGTTTTTAAGGAGCTGTATCGAATCAAGTTGAATTGTTTTAAAAAAGTCAGATATCGTTTGGAATCATATCTTTTTGATTTATATCGAAATACATTGTATCGTTCTAAAAATGTATAATTTCACCCCGACTAATTATTCACCACAGTGAGTTTATAAGCTCTTTTCTCAACTCTTGAGGTCAGAGCGAGATTTTCTGTTTCGGTAAAGCTAACAACAATTACCATGCTAACAGCTAACTTGCTGTTTTTTGGAGACTAAAACGCTCTATAATTAGATGCAGACAGACAGCAGTCTCATTTCCCCCCTAAGAGCTGCTTTAAGAATATATCGCTGCTGGGGTTAAACTGATTTTATTTATTGCAAGAAGGAAATCGTGTACAGCACATTTTAAATACCTCAAATTAAAGTGACATGAAAGTGTGACATAATAGTGCAGTTCTGAAGTTTACCGTGATCATGCCAGTTTAAAACACCATAAAGGTATAACCATAAACAAAACCATCTTTATATTTAGCATTATCCAGTGTTCAACAGCACAGCGGTTGTGGTCTTTATTAATCTGGGGTTGTGAGAGCTAGTGTTAACTGTCTGCTGCTGTAATGAGAGAGTGAGCTGTCAGAGCCACATAATAGCTCCCTTGCCTGGTGCCCAGTTCAGGCCCAATGGGACAGTGCAGCGACACACCATTTCTTCACACTTGTTTCATGTACACTCCTTTCATTTGTTCTCCAGGCCTCCCCAAATCTCCTTCCTCCTTTGACCCAGAATAAATTGTGTGCTTTATAGATGGTAAAGCATAAGCAGGTGAAAATTCCTTACAAAAGACACAAGACTTAAGGTAGGGCTGCAACGCAATCAAAATCACAATTTGGATGTAATCAGCAAATCACAAAGACTGCAATTATTAAACAACATCACTTCTGTAAACAACACAATATTTGCATCTTGAACATTTTAGCTGTAAATTTAAACTGAATTTAGAATTCAAGGGCTTGAAAAAATGTGCATGTTTCATTTAGATCTTTTGAAAACTACTGCAAAATGTAAAAAAAAAAAATTCCAGGGTTGAACATTTTTAAAGAGAAATTTTGCCAGTATTTAAAACTCTAAATCTGATCTGAATAAATTTCACTTTTAAGAGACAAATTACAAATGTAGTCACAATGCCGTATAAAATTCACAATTGGACTCACTTTGCCCAGCAGGGGTTTTGATTGTAACTATCATTGGTAATGAGCAGACCAACAAGTAGATGTCCCTCAAAACATGTGTTTATTTGTTAGTGATAATATTTTATAACTAGATAATAAACAATTCAATGCAGTGCAGTACAGTGGAAACAAAGTGAAGACATTCTTTATCATTTCAAACCTTATGAAGCCACTGTCAAAACATTTTTGTAGGTGTCTTTCAGGACTCCCAAGGTCACCTCACAATAAGAAAAACATAATTTAAACAACAAATATATTCTGTTAGTACATTTTCTTGCTTCATCTCGTTTAAATGTGTTGCCCAGCAATTGAGGTAGGTTCAAATACTGCCCCAAAAGCTTTCTGTTGTGTCCCCTGGCTGAGATTCTCAACCAACGTTGCCCACGTCTGTTACAGTTGCTAAGGAAATGGCATCTAGCTTATCGTTGACCAAATTCCCATCAACTTCAGGAGACTCCGGACAAAATAGGAAGCAGCATCTGTTACGCTAATGTTAAGAGCCGGTAAATGCACCTGGGCCGATAGTTGACCGTCACCCCATGATTATACTGTGTCCAAGGACCTTTGCACTGTTAAGACATGTGAGCTAAAATATGTTGGGAATGTGCAATAATAATGATAAAATGTCATGGAAATCAGTGCAATATTAATTCAATAAAAGGGTATGTGCAAGACAGAGGAATAGGGTTCTACAGGTTTTTGTCTCCAGCTTATTTAACATGTTGAATGTTTGTAATAACATGCTGCTGTAGTCGCTGCCACTGTTCTTGTTTGTCTGTTTTGTATGGCCTGATGTAGGTGGCTGAAATGCGTGTATTTGTTTAGTTTTAGTTATATAGCAGTCTTTCCTGCTTATTAGCCACTTGTTAGACTTGTTCATGTAAAAAAAAAATATATATATATTAGCCCTTAGTTCTTACTTCTTGGATTGTAAAGCTATAGTAACATAGGGCTCTGGTTGTGCCTTTCTCGTTCTTGACCCTTAGCATGCTACACTTCAGAGAGACGCATGGTGGAGGTGTGTGATGCCAAACGAGCTTCTCGTTACCTCCGCCCACTTCGTTGGTACTGGCTTTTAGAAGAACTACAGCGACATCTGCATGTGCCATGGCTACAAAACGCCGAACATATGCCCACCCTCTTTACTGGGTATTCATGCCCACTGACTCAGTGTCTGTCATCGCCCCTCCTCTTCGCCCCTGCAGCTCTTATTTCTCATATACTAAACATGGCTAATTGTGTGAGCCATGAAGCGCCCCTTCATTTGAATATTATGGCTTCAGGGGGATTTTCTTTTGCATAGGATTTGGTATGGAATTAGATGGAGGATGTTTTAACACACACCTGAGAGGTAGAGTAATGAGTGTGTGTGTATATATATATATATTTATTACTCTCTCTCTCTCTCTCTCTCTCTCTCTCGCGCGCTATATATATATATATATATATATATATTATACATATACACATATATATATATATATATATATATATATATATATATATATATATATATATATATATATATATATATATATATATATATATATATATATATATATATATATATATATATATATATAATTATATAAAATTAAATTCATTATTACCAGGCTTCACTATAGAATTTGTGTAGTAGTTCGATTGTTAGTTAGTTAAACATTAGATTCATTTTGGGTCAGTGAAGGTTTGACTCTCTGTTGAGGAAGTTAAGTGAGGCGAAGTAATGTAAAGCCTTAAAGGCCCTAGAGTTTTTGGTTCTTGTTGACATGTATTTGAAAGAGCAGATAAAGCAGCATGTGTTGTATTTTTGTACTAACACTTTATCTGTATATGTTATGCAACTTTGGTTTATGTTATTATATTATGGTCATTTAGTTTAATTATATTTAGTAAGTATTGATTTGTTCTTTACAACGCAAATTATATTCTGAACTTACACATATTTAAAAAATTACTTTTCAAACATTGCACGCCATTCAATAAAACTGTGTTCGAAGAGATTTGCACAGTAATTCTTAATTAATTAATAATAAATCATCGTTTTTGCCGAGTTCCATATAGCAGGCGTGCAGCCAGGAAGATTGTCTTCACACAATGAGCCACTATTTTTTGCTTTATTTTATATTCGTTTTCCTTTCCACTCCCTCACTCTCCGCCTCCTTTTGGCTGTGTGCCATAGCGATTTAATGATATGTAAATGAAATATGCATAAAACCATTCTGCGAGAGGATGATTAAGCAGAGAGCACATTAGCCAGTTCCTGCTACACTGTCCGTTGTCTCCTCTGCATTCCTTTTCGATCGCGTGCTAAAGCAGCCTTTGAAAATGAAAATCAATCCCGTTAACAAACTAATTACTAAAATAATGCAAATAAAATCCATTTGGATAGAGAGGCATTCCAGAAGAGTTTTCCCTTTCAGATTTTTTTGTAAGATCCAAATCCAGGCATGGCAGATGTCTCCAGAGTGAGTGGATGCACTGCAGAGCGGACCAACGCAAGCCCAGTTCCCTCCAAAAGCACTGACTGGCACTGGCACTGGCACCGCACATCTCTTTTCTCCCATGTTTGTGCGTAACTGTGGCAATATTTGACTACTGCCACATAACGAAGGAAGAAAAATATTCCGCTTCTTGGTTTCTCTCTCTCTCTTTCTCACACTCCACCCCCATTCCCGTCTGCTTTCTCGAGCAAGCCACATTTTGTAATCCATTTGTGTAATGAAGAAGCTTGACAATTAAAATCCCCCATGGAATTAAAAAAATAGGCTGATCCGGAGTTAATTAGCGGCGAAAGATTAAAATTTTGCCTTTTTCCGCTAACACAAAAGACAAATTGAATCGCTGGTCAAGTATCGCTAATGTCGTGCCAAGGAAGATGCCATCTTATAAGTAATTCTTGCGGCAGATGCCAACATATTGTAGCAAGCACAAAGATGTTATAATCCCTCCATTGGATTGCTTCGTCAATAATTGATGTGCTTCTTGACCAACAAAATCCAGAATACGAAAATCAGTGTGGGCTGCCAGTGGATAAATTACATTGCGTCGCTAATTAATATTTTAATTCCCAGCGGTTGAATAAATTAAAAGACATTTTGTCAAAGGCGCTGCTGTTTTGTTTGAAGCGATGCTATAGTTCTGTGCCCAATGCCAGCGGACTCTGAAAATATTCCTTGGACCCAGGTTGGGAACTCAGACCAGTTGGCAAGTCCAAATTGCATTTGTTTATGATACTTGAGCGCTGGGGAAATTCCAGAACGGGTGGAGTTTGCTGATTTCTGGATGGCTGGTAAAAAGAGGGCAAAAAGTCCTGCAGATGTAGGGTGTGGGTGTGGAACATGTAATGAGTTCCCACGGCCTCACTACCCCAGGACCTCCCCTTCTGCTCCTGCTCAGCACAGCCTGGTCCTGTGCCTGCTGCACCCACTGCTCCAGCTCCTGTTGTGTCTGTGCCAGCCCTCTCGCCTGGCTCACTGCTGCTGCTGAGGCTGCTTTACTGAGCCTATAGAAATCCAAGGCTTTCAATGTTGCTGTGAATATAGATGAATAAAAATTAATGTTGTGTTTTGTGCTATTGTCTGCGCAAAAATATTTAGTCTTCAAACGTGTGCATCTTGCATCCATAACTTTGCTGAAAATAGAAAAAAGAGGTCTGCATTTTTGTGAAGATTAATAATCATAATCATCATAATCATAATAATAAGCATTGCTATTGTTATTCCCAGTCTAATTTCATTTTGCTTCTTCAGTTGCGTCTGAAATATAATTTGCTGTTGAGCTGAGGGCACAGAGCCTCTCGTTTCTCTTCACCTGAACACTGGCACTCATCCAGGGTAACAAAGCGTTTTGCGTTGGAGCCTCTGTTCCTCGTGGGGAATTTATTCCTGTTGTTAATTATCATGTTGCACTTTCTTATGATGTTTGTTTTTGCTCTATCCAATGAAGCTTAGTAGAAGTAATTCGATATTGTCTCTTTTGTTCTAGCTGGACTACTAGAACCTTTATTTTTACCACATGCAGTATTACAGTCTTTTTTGGAGTCACAGAAGAGTTATTTTAGCTTGCCTGTCCAGTTTACTGGTTGGCACAGAATGCTCTCAGAGTTTGTAGAAACTGGAAAGTCCAAGTAGGAGGGCCCTCATCTTTTGCATCTATTGTCATGTCATTTTAACAACCACAAAGCCTACTTTTGTCACTCTTCTTCTTCTTCTTCTTCTTCTTCGTCTTCTTCTTATTTAGAGTTTTAGTCCCAGCTCAGTTTCCCATTCAGACTTATCACCTGAATCGTGACTTTGATTGTTGGAATTCCCAATACACAGCAGCTTGTCTAGCGGAGTAGCAAGTCTTCATTAGGCTGTCCAAAGATGAACCGGAGATTAATCAAGCAGATTCAAATGTACTTATGTAAGAATGTATACAATAATTAACAAAAATCAAAATGAAAGAATCTCACATTTGCGGCAAGACCGCGAAGACGTCAGGATGCTTCGGTCGTGTTGTCTACATCTAACCAGTGACCATAGAGAGTGAACACATGTCGGCCCTAGTTCACCACTGAATGGATGGCACTGTGCCAACTTGTGCCTGCCATCAACCGCATTCGCTGCTTGTTTCCCTCATTTGCCCATCCCCTTTCTTCCCCAGTCCCTCTCTTAGCAACCCCCTCCTTTCTCTGGCTCTCCTTCCACAACCAAACACTCTCAAACCGCTCCATGTTCACCAAGCTTAATATATGAGTTAACTGATTCAAAATGTTGTGCTTATTATGGCATTTTCTTTTACCTTGTCTATATTGTTTATATCATGCTGGTTTCCCACTAGAAGAAAGAGGAAAAAACCCAATAGGTGAATTTTGTAGGACACATCTTTGCAGAAAATTGCTTTAAGCCAAAAGCATTAAGCTTTATTCTGTATATTTACTTTATATTTATATTTACTGCTTCCTATTTTTCATATCTTTATTTTAATTAAACAGTTATTGTTCTATCTTTAACTGTAGAGCAGTAGTTTTACAGTATTAGTTAAATGGCAATACACTAACAGATGTAATATTGCTTGACCTTACTTAACCTTGTTTAACATTACACAATTAAAATAAAAAATTAAGTCAACAAAAGGAATTGCATGAATTTTGAACAATAACTTGTCATTTCTTGCAAAGGAAAATGATTGGGTTAATTAATTTTGGCCTGCATTTCCCTCAAGGTTTCCCTGCACCCTTCCACACACACACAAGCTGGCAAGGCATGCTCCACACTCAGAGACCAGACCCGCACTTCAACAACACTAAAACAAAGGGGGGGATAACTAGGTGCCATTGGCAGGTGTAGTTGTGTGCCAGACTGTTGGGGGAGGGGATGGTAGTGCGTCAGAATTAGCAGGGACGAGTTGTATGGGCACATATGCACATATACCACATTTACATGCGAATGAAAACAAATAATTGTCTCCTTGAATTTCTGCAAAAACATTGGTTCTGTGCTCATTTTTTCCATTTTCTGATATGAGATTTGATTTTTACGTCATTAGAGGTGGCAGTCTTCTTGAAGTATTAGGGAGGAGAACTGGTATGGAGCAAGATGAAAGAGAAGGACAGGAGTGAGAGGTATAGGAATGCCATCCCTCTACAGCCAAGGAAGTCAATAACAAGCCCGTAGAGACAGATACTTTCCCCAATTCTCCTTTTCTCAGTTATGTATTCTGTACTGGGATTCTTTTGATTTTAATTCATCTTTTTGATGAGCTAATTGCGGAATGCTTTTGGTGAGATGTGGACCATTTTTGATCGCTTTGGACAAAAGTGTCTGTACTGCATAAAGTTTTTTTTTCCTTGTTTTGCTCCTTTAAAGGGCTAGAATTGTGTATCTTTGATTCTGTACCCACTACATGAGCACTGTAATGCACAGGAGCAGCTGGTCTATTGCACTTGCGTGTGTGCCAGCACCTCCCCACAGCGCAATGTGCCCGCCTCCTTTGAGTCGGATTGGGCATCGGGTCCCTCCTCGTTTGTGTGTACTAACGGACTTCTATCTGCAGCGTCAACATGGAGCTTAGCCTGCTCTCCTGTACATGCATGTCTGTTTAAGGGGAGCTATTTCACCATTTTGGAGGACTTTTGGAAGGAATATTGCTTATAGCACTGAAAAAGGATTGTGACACAATGACTATTCTTCATATGTTGTGATCTCCGGGCCTTTCTTTTCTTTCTTTTTTTCTTTCTTTTTTGCTTCATCGTGGGTGCTGTTGCTAATTAAAACCTAGACCTTCTTTAATTACATTGTCATGGCTGTTATAGAGCCCTTTTGTTATCCAGTCCTTTAAAAATGTCCAAGATTCACAACAGGAATTTTTTATTTGCATTATATTCTATTGAAGAAGTACATTTAGTTTTTTCTGTGTACATAATATTCATGTAAGCTATTATATTGTAGTTATTATTCAACTAATATGTTTCCAGAATTACATTATTTTAATGAATTAATTAAAATGAATCTTTTTGATGCAAGAACTGTAATATATTATGTATTTTAACATGCTCCACACATTTAACACCAATACAATTATACTCAATTATAATCAGCATGTGCCATTTTATGTGCACATTCAGTCAAATTATAATTGTTACCCAAAAATCTATCTTTTTCTATTTTTGTTTTTTAGTAAATGTCTTCAGATATTTACATTAAGTTACATGACATGGACCAAACTGTTCAGTAGAGATGGTATTATTATAAAGCCTTCTGATGCAGTCCACTTTCACCAGTTCAAACTGTAGACTTACAATAAAACAATACAAGTTTTTCCATAAACATGATCACCGGTAATACAGTATTTTATATGTGTATTTCTTCCTCTTTCATTTAGTTACATTTCCTTTCTGTTCTTTAAAAAAAAAAAAGAAATTACAAGGACATTCTTGGACAGTGCATTATGGAGTGTGGGTCCATTTGTTCATTTATTTATTTGACACCGACATTGCGCAATAAATATATTGCACAGACCAAAGGCAGCAAGTTGACAGTGCGCAAGTAAAAAAAGTCAAACACCAACAATGAATCACCAGCAGAGGGACCACCTCATCAGCAATCCAAATACAAATTTAAATATTTCCAATTGACATAATTCTTACAGTCAGGTAACTAATGACTACACACCTGATTATCTTTAAGCCACTTCTTAAGGGCGCATATTGCATTGGTCACAAATAAAATGAACCTGAGGTTCCAGATTGAGAAAACGTTTACAAGCAAACATCACAGGGTCTCTTTTATGTCTATTTTAAATTATATATATATATATTTTTTTAATTGTCACAGGCTGAAAATGGCCAATCTTTGCCTGTTATATGAGCCAACCAATATCACACCACCATAATGTCTTATCCTGCCATAGATACTAGGCAAGGTGGTAGAAGTGTCTCGCCTAAAGACACGACAGAACCTTTGAGGTGGTGCTCTAACAATTGAGCCTTCTAATCTTTAAGTCAAAGTGGAAAAACTGCAGTATTACAGAACTGGCCTTGTCATCCAGTTGGAACTTTTCCCTGAGTAAAAAGTAAGTTTAATTGTTGAGGAGAGAGTATACTGACCGAGCCTCTCTTAATTGCACTTTGCAGCCTTCGATACATCTCCCTCACTGTCAGCTCTGTTTCACGCCCAGCTCTACAGTTCAAGACCCTCAACTAAACTGGTGTAAAAGTCTGTGATCAGAAAAAAAAGGCCTGTGTTGTGTTTCATATATTTACATACCTATATTACTCCTTGTACAGTATGTACTGTCAAGTGGACATTTTAGTACTCTTTTTAGAAAATATGTTATTTTGAAAATAAGATATTTTGGTAGAGAATAAGAGGCCTTACTTGATTGCAATTGCATATTGTATTATGAATATTTCTTCAATCTCCTCTGTCAGCTCTTTGCATAAACCTGACACTCGGGAAACTGTAAACATGAGGGTTGGGGTGCGAGCATGTTTTATTCTTCCATGTTGATCTTCTCACAGCAGATAAACCCAGTGTCCTGGCAGCATAATTACAGAGGCACACATTACTGTGAGAGGTGTGCTTTGGGCTTGTTTATAGATGGGGATGTCTTCTGCCTGACTGCTCCCACTCCCCTCTCTGCAGCAGGTGCTACAGAAGCCCTCATTGCTTCACGCCTGATGGACAAGACACAAGTGCCAGAGGGTAAACATGTCCAGTGCCGCTTGTCTCTTTGTGAGTGGCTGCCATCTAAATGCACCACTTGCCACTGTCACTGAAAGCGTATGCATCATGTACTCACACATCTTTAATGAGTTTAATCCAGAAATACTCTCTAGTGGAAAGGGCCCAGGGCTGTGTTAAGCTGTTATGTTAACTATTGCATGAAATGTGTGCTAACACTGCTGTAAAAAGATTCCTGCATTATTTAGACAAGGTAATTAGGAGCCTTGCCTTTGCTTCATAATTGATTTGTGTTAAATGCTGCAATAGACACTTTTCTGTGACGACATGTTGCATGTCTGCAATTCACAAACCAGAGGAAACAGCCACATACGTTTTTAAAATCTAAACACTGGAAAACATTGTAATTCTTTGCTATGTTGGCAGACCTGTTACAAAACAGACATGGTGTCCATTCATAACTGTCATATAGAGCCTGTGCCAGCACCTTCCTCCAGCCTAAACTCCATCCTCTTTGCAGTCGTGTGCAGCGTGCTCTGGTGGCTAAAGGCGCTCGTTAAAGTCCATAACTTATCTCACGTTTGAAGCTAATGGGAAGAATACTGGCTGCAGTGAAAAATAAATTACATTTCCCCCCCGCTCTCTTCCTGCCCTTCTAACCTGCAGCGTCATATAGCGGTGGTGAGAGTATGCATTACAGATCTTTAGCATTAGAATTTATCTGTGCTGCACAACGCTGACTGATGCATTTGGAAATAATGTACTTGAGCTGGGCTTTACAGGAACTCCTGTAACTAATGGACAGCTCTCGCCTGCAGCTGCCAATGTATATCATTCAGCCACACTACCTCATCAAGAGCAACATTTCTTGACAAGGCCCATGCCGGAACCATCACTGACCGCCTACATTCAAGATATCAGCAATAACAACTCCGCTCTCAGTGCCCAACTCTTTAGCAAACCAGCCGTGTCTTATCTTGCTCTTTTAAAAGCCGCGTGAGAAACAATGATTTTAGGGATTAGCTAATACTTAGAGTAACATCACTAAATATGCTTTGTCTGTTGCATTGCATCTTTTAGCTATCTTCACCTATCAGATGTATTTATGATGGACAGATGAACATTTTCCAGCCCTTGTGATGAAAGCAATGACCCGCAGCAGCACTTCTATTTCAGTGTTTTGAGAGAAAAGAAATAACATGAGTATGACCAAACGACATAGCACCTCAAAATCATAACTTAAGCCCTCGTATTCATTTATCATTCATTCATGCATGTATTACTAGTTTTCCTTTAATGCAGTTAAGTGATTCTAACACAATTCTCAAACATGCAGTACATACAATATATACTAGCATAGTTTAATTTTATGACATTTTCACACATTTGTCGTTGAGCTTTGCAGAAGGTTTATTCACTCATTTAATATGCAAAGATTTGAGTGTTTGACTTTGTTTCTGCTTGTCTGGAAAAATTTAATCTTTACTTAACAATAGCTAGATACAATAAAGCACAGTTCAGGCAATTTATCACATTCTGTTTGAAGTCGAAAAGGTCAATATTTTCCACACTTCCTTTTTCTTACGCTTTCCATGTGCCTCTGTGCCGCACATTTTTATTTAATGGTGTTTATGTTTTAATAGCTGCACCAGACACAAGCAGGCAGTCTCTAAAGTAATGTAAAGAACAAGGGATGGACCCGATGAATTCCTTCCACACAGAGGTCAGAAAGACAGAAAATGAATAGCAATGCGAATCCCCCAGCAGGCAGCGATGGAAACTGACTAATAAGAGCATAACAGAGGAGGAGAAGGGGGCCCCGGGAGCCCGCATAAAGGTTTTCAGTACATTTTTAAAAGAAAGTGGTCTGAAAATATCATGATGCCTTGCTTTGAAATGCATCAGTAATCAGGGAAAGGAATTTGTTCGAGGATATGAAGGAGGATTGAAATTCCCCAGTTGTTTTAAAAAGCAGGGTTTGCAGGTGGAGGCTTGTGTGAGAGGGGAGAGTATGGAATAACAAATGCCAGTAGCCAGAGGACACTTATTACAGTTACCTGCTCTCAACAGGCCATGGCTTCAATTTAAAAGCAGCAGTGTTTTTTAATGAGCACTTATACTCGCCTTTATGATATTGCCTACTTCAAACTAGAATTTCCTAGTTTGAGAGGACAATAAGAGGACAATAAATTATGCTACTACAACCTACTATCTTTGGGACTTGGAAAATTGACAATCTAACTAATATTAAAGATAATATCATGGGAATAGAAAGTGTCTGTAATGAAATTCTTGGGTATTCATATTGATGAAAATATGAATTGGAAAGTGCACATTGGTGTACTGCAGACTAAGTTAGCCAAAATTATCGCCATAATGGGTAAAACGAACAGATCCAACCTTTGTTAAATTATTATTATTATTATTATTTTTATCTCATCGACCCGGTATATAATTACATGCTCTCTCCTTGCAAACAGAATCAGTGAACAAAAACAGGAGTCACATACTGGGAACTTTCTTCGGTGATAAGTTGCAAAATGAAACAACATATATAATAGCAAAATATAAACACATAATAATAAGGCATGAATAAAAATGGGGTTAACTAAATAAGATAAACTTATACTAAATACATGTCTGACTGAATACGCACAATTTACAGAAGTCACTACAACCTTAGAAAAAAGGTATGAAAAAAAGACAAGAACTAATAAAAAAGTAATTGTATTTCTGGTAAAGGGGCATTGTATGGAACAAGCTGGATGATCAATTAAAAACATCCTGTACAAAAGAGGCCCTCAAAAGGAGGTGTAAAACATACATTTTTGAATACTATAGAATCCTGGAATGATCCATGTTTATGTTTTTGTGCCTTTTTTCTTTTCTTTTTCTTCTTTTTTTCTCTTAAAATGTCTTATATTGTGCAACTGCTAATGTTTGCAGCTGATATGATGTTTTTCTTGTAATTCTTGTGCTTTATTTATTTTATAAGTAATTGGGATAGGTATTGTAGTCATTTTTACTTTAGCACAACCCTTTCGGTCATGTCTCTGGTAAAGTTGTTCCATACATCGTTGTCAAAGTATAAATCATTGAATAAACTAGCTAAAAAATTAAATCTAACTACTACCTACTACTTATACTACTAACCAATACCACTATCTACTATGTGCCAGTAGTAGACATGCAAGTAGTGTTTTACACCTTTGAGTTATTAATTGTTTACCTTTTTAGTTAATTATCTTTCTGATTTAACCTGGACTGACAAAACAACACTTAGATCCAAGTTAAATCAGGCTTGCTTTTCCTGCATGTGCTGAGCTGTCACTAAACGGCTGAATTACGGTGCCTTTTAGGGCCAAAACATTTTTTTGAACTCTCAATGGCAATATGTGGTATAATTATGCTGCTCTGTGATTGGAAAATGCATGGCTTGTTTAATCAGAGTGCAGGAGGCATGTGCATTTTGCAAGTGCAATAAAAGGCTCTTTTTTTTTTTTTTTTTACCCCCGTGTATGTGTAGAAATGAAACGTCAGCATGTGCTTCTAGTGGTGTGCCTATTGTGGTCGATAAGCAATACTTGATCTAATCAGAATATTTCCAATTTAGAGTTTGCACATTTCAGTTTTACTTTGGAACTAGACTCTTATCTAAATGTTTGTGTTGCTGCGCAATAGCACTCCAGCTGTGTCTTGGTTTGGGAGTTTATATTGTTATTGTTAATGTTCTATTGTAATACATTCACTGTAACATTTTATTTTGTTGGCCTTTAATTCACTGCTCCCCACATGGTTTTTACCTGTGGTTTTAAAGTCCTAGGCTCTTAAACTCTCTGCTTGATGCCGATGATTTGACCCTTCTCAAACAAACTGAAACAAGTTGGTGTAATCCCTCAATTGTCCAGGAGTGTTCCATGGTAGAACACGATTGAGTTGTAGTCATCAAGACACCGTTTTCGAAAAATAAAACAAGACGTTTCGACTTTCATCCAAAAGTCATTCTCAATCTGCAAATCTGAGAACTTGTGTTTTTACACATAGTGAGATACTGTAACATATAGCGCTGGCAAGTTTAACACATTAGAGGAAAAGGCAGATTTCAAATGAGAAAATCAATCTCATTGAGTCCAGGATAATTATTGGCATTCAAAATATGAGTCCAATATGTTTCTTGTTATAAAAGTAATTGAAGTCTGTTGCTAGCCCCTTGCATCCTGAGGGGTAGGTTCAATCATCATTGCTTTCAGAGTTTTTGTGCGTGATGTGTCTGTATTGCTGATTTTCTTTTTTTTTTTAAGGAATTGTTTGGCCTGTAGGCTTTATTAGACAGGTCAACTGAGTGTGAAATGGGGTGAAAGAGAGAGGAGGACATGCAGTAATTTGTCAGAGTCGGGATTTGAACACACTCATGACGCTGCGGATGGCCGCACATCGAGCCTGGCATATGTGCTGCCACCTTAACCACTCGACCACTGGGAAGCACAATTGTTGGTTTTCATTTAATATGAGTTTTTAGCTCTTAACTCTTTGGCACATAATTGGCAACAAACGTATACAGTACAATAGTACTTAAAGATGGTGGTGGCTAATTATTGACCCTGTGAAAGAGGGAACTTCAAGTTTATGGGGTCAGTTATGGACAACCGAACCTGTCCTACTCTTATCTGCCGCAGAATTAAAAGGAATTAATTTGAAACCCACAGTCAGTTATGTTCTCACATCCCACCATTAACAGGTTGAAAACACCAATACCAGAAATGTTCCCTAGTTGGTCCAATTTGATCTAATAGCCACAGTTTACGGTTGACTAGAATTGACATTTTCTACTGTACTGTACATTGGTTATTACTTCCTTCCTGACAGTCTGCTTTACAGCATAATTATAATTTACCAAAATGTGTCATCTCGCCTCGACTGGTCTCCTTCAACTGGCCTCATCAACCCAAAATGTGTCTTTCAGTTTTTGTATAGCTGGTAATAATACATCAGATTTGGAGCAGTAAATTGTCCCATTATCCGATAGAGATTTTGAGTGCATTTTTTTCTACATGTGTGATGGATGTCCCCTTGGTCCATGCTTTGATGTGTTCTCGCTGAGCCCTGTCGTTGCCCTCGGTTACCCCCAACAGTGCCATTTTGATTTTCCTGTCAACAGTGAAACATTTTTTTCTTCCTTGAATAAACAGCTTTTTAACTCCCCTTAATTATTGTAATTATGGGCACAATGTCATTTTCCAGAATTATTTGAAGTTATTTCAAGACTGTTGGTTGAGCTGAGTTTTATTATGTTGAAAAAGAAAAGTTGTGTTTTTAGAGCTTAGGGCATGCACACGGATACTAGATTATAATAATCAGCGATCAGATCCAGACAACTGCTGTACTTTAACAATGTCTGGAAAAAACAAATAACATGAAGTACCTGATGTGTTCTTCTTTTTTTGAATAAACTCAAATTTTCACCTCAATTTGTGAAAATACAGGGAGCAAACTTTTCTTTTATGTTTTGAATACTGCCTCCAGTTAATTATACTAATGGTCTTGCCTCCTCTCCTCGTGCCTAGCTGATCTGCATACTTATTCCACAGCTCCTCTTGATGATGGCTCTCATTGCTTGAGATCTCAAATGTGCATTTAGGAGGCCTATTGGGAGGCCTGTTGGTGCTTTGTCACAATGGTGAGAGATCCAAGGCTGTACTTAAGGTAAAGCTTTAGTAAGAGCTGGAACACCCAGTTCGAGCAGTGTGCGGGGAAAGCCAATGCTGCTAAGGTCAGGCATAATGAGCAAAGCGTATTATCTCCTAAGGAACAAACAACTCCACACCTTAGCTTGTAATGCTCACTACCTTTTAGGGATGGGATTCTCAAAATAGTATCAAATCGTTCAATACTGATCCATGAATGACTAAAATCTGAACTTTTAAAAACTTTAAGACTGCTTTTGGCTTGATGTGTCAATAATTAAAGGCATTGTAAATCACACATAGAAATGCAATCTTTTTTTAAGACATTATCTTCCTTTTCTTTAGAAAACAACCAATTTAGACACATTTACTTGTTTTAAGTAAACTGGAGGAAAGTAGAGCTGTGTGTGTGTGTTTATCAAAGGCAGAGGGAAGAGCTGCTGCTAACCTCAAGCTCCTGCCTTTACCTATATACTACATTAATGTAATGTAATTTATTGAAAAGTTCAGTTTTATTTAGCGAGTTAACAGTTTTTGCTCTTCTGAGGCCCAACAAAATCAAAATTATATCAGAATCGTGACTCAGGTATCGAGATAAGGATCTCATGGTGACTTAACAGTATCGTCCCATCCCTACTACCTTTAAATGTACAAGTACATCCGAGTACGCTCTTGATCCAATTTCTATCTCATGTCTCAAGAAAACAGATCAGACCACACACGTCCCATTTTATATTTTGTAATTTAGCATTAGCACCAAAACTTTGTATCTATAATTAATAATAACTTGGACATACCCACAACTGGTTTTGCAACTCCCTATAGCTGTAGTCAACGAAATTCTTGGTTGACTTTTTCCAGCTCCATGCTAAAACTCTTAAACCCATTAAGTTATCTCTATGATTTTACCATGTATCTGTACCCAAAGTGCACTTACTAGACCATGAGATTACAGGAGATCACACAATTGCAAATATGTCTACAGAAAACCACCTTTTTATTTTCTCTTTTAATCTAGATGGAAGGTGCTAATCGTAAATCAGTAAGTACACGTGTCTAACATTTCCCTGACTGCTTAATGCCCTATATAGTTGAATGTCTCTCCTTGAGGGACTCGTGTCTGCAAATCAGAAATTCCGCGCACTTTCAGGTCGCTCTTTTCATTTGCAGTAAATGTGTACACTGACGGCCTTTTACAAATGTATGTTCCAAAATAATAACAATGCTCAAGCTGTATGGAGATCTTTTTGATGGAACATTTCAGTGAGACCTCATGTAGATAACATCAACACAAAACTGGGTCATGACTACTTTCATGTGAAATCAGCTTGTATGAATCATAATCCTTCTCATATCGCAATGCTTCCTGCATCGTCTTTCACAGTTTGGCTGTCTTGTTGCCAGCTCTTCCTCCTCTGTGGTAGTAATGCATTGGAGAGGAGAACCAAAGTCACACTACATTAGTTTGGTGGTGGCTGTTGCTTCAGGGAGCCATTACTCTTCCCTGACAGTATCAAAGAGAGTAGCAGTGCTGGGCTGAACAGGGCCTCTCGCTCTCTCTCACCATGCGCCACTCGCAGGAAATTGCCTCATACTTCAACAGGCAGGAGGTGAAACGCCAGCCGCAGCGATGCATGTGTCACTTTGTGGGCTCAGGGCTTGGGTGGGAGTAAGCTTTGGTGTCACACACAAGTGCTGCCTGGGGAGCACTGCAGGAGCGGTGCCTAGAGGAGCACAGCCTGGCCATTCCTATAGCACTGCTCTGTGAGATGGTGATTTTGGTGCAGGTTTGGGAAAGGGGAAAGGCACGGCTCACATTGAATTAATGTTAGGTCAACACATTAAAGGGCAGCTAGTATTTGCCCACTATTCTGAAAGTTGGCATGTGAATCTCTGCTCTGTTCAGTCCCCTGGACCAAATTGGGGCTTGAACACAGCAGGGACTCACCTGCTAACCTGCTCCTGTCCTTGGGCAAGACATGCCTTGCCTTCAGTGTCTGTGTACCCTGGTGTATGAGGAAGTCTGTAGTTGTAGTGTAGTATACACTTATATATATTGGTTTTACTTGTATTAATTTAGTGTTAAAGTTAGAGTTCTGCTGAACTCTGAATGAGGCAGACCTGTATTATTATGTAAGCTGAAACAAGGTTGTTATGAATTCAACAGCAGCTTTGTCAGCACCCCAGTGTCTCTGATGCATTGGTTAATTATTCTATTGGTTGTATTTAACGCTTTATCAAAAAGCCTGCAAGCTAAGCATCATGCTTGGGTGCAGGGTAGATTAATGGACTGTTGTGAGCAGACAGACTGTACTGTGCCTGTGTTTAGGATTTTAAGGGCTGGATGGGAGGTAAAAATGTGTTGATGTGGTTGTATCTGATTTCTTTTTGCCAGAGTGCACCCATCTTTCTGTGCAGATGTCTCAAAAGGACAAATGTTTATTGCTATTATAAAGCAGCCTTTGTTGTGATGATACATGCTCTCTGTCCCCTTGTCGTTGTTTCAGCTCTCCTTTCATTTTGTGCAGGGCTTGAGGATTGGTGCAGCCCGTCGCCTCTGCAGCTCTGTGATTAGAAAAAGAGGGAGGGGGAGTGCTTCTCAGCAGGACTCTCTGTTTTATATTCATCAAAAGAGCTGCCTTTGATTTGCTCCTTCTTTGACATATGACAGCCTGGACTCACACTGCTGCTGAGGAAACGGTGCACTTACAGCACCTCTTTGACTGCCCCCAAACCCACGTGTCTGTCCTGGAACCATGGCCCTCTATCCTACTACTGTCCTCAGCTACCTCCACCCCTGTAGGCTACACCTCAGGTCTATGCACCACCTTAATCATTTCTCCATTATCACTTATATTGCTTCTCTCCTTGAATAATCAGAATTTTTCCAAGGTCATCCTTCATGAGCATATGCCCCCTCCCCATTTGCTTATCCCATTGCATGAAACGGCCAGACAGGTTGTTAAATATACTGAGCTCACCAGCAGCCATGCTAAACGATCCAAGCAGTGTAACAAAGAGAATAAAGACAGATTTATAACCCCGGAGATAAACCAGGGTGAGCATGATGTTACTGGGGATAATGGCAATAATAGTGTTGATGAAAGTGATTAGTTTTGCTAATTGCTGAGAGTTGTTTTATGGGTGAATATTGATTGCACCATCAATTTTAAGGGATTCGGACATTTATTGTTCTCCATTAGAGGTAACAAATTCAGGGAAGGTATCTGAATTTCTGAGTGTCTGAGTGTTATTATAAAAATTGGCAGATGACACAATTGCAGATAAGCTTTTTGATATTGCTCTTGAGAACAGCTTGGCCATCCATGTTTCATGCAGCCTAATGGATGCAACGGCAGTGCATGTGACCTTCAGTTTCCACACTTGGGGCTGTAATCTGGAGTGTGTTGTGTGTTGACTCAGAGGCACAGCCTATACCAGCACATCAGTCTATGTGCCTAGTCTGTGATAGCTCAGACTGCAATCACACACACACATACACACACATGCAAAGATATACACCCTCTCTCTTTGTTCAAACATTGACCAATTTTCACTGTGCTCTTCACACATACTCTGTGTTTGAATAGGACAGCTCTGTGCCTCAGAGACCTGGTTGGTTATTAACAGCATAAATTATTAAGGAAATTTCAACAGAGGAAACAAATGTGTGCAGAGACAGCCAGAACTAGCATTTAAGTGCGTGCGTGGGTTTGTTTGTTTGTATGTGTGTGTGTGTGTGTGTGTGTGTGTGCATGCGTGTGTGTGTGTGTGTGTGTGTGTGTGTGTGTGTGTGTGCGTGCGCGTGTGTGCATACTGTATGTTCTTTTATATCCTGTGTGACTATAACCAAGCAATAGTGTAGCTAACAAGGTTATGCGTGTTCAAGGTCATCTTTCTGTTTTGGCAGCACAGTGCACAACAATCAACAAGAACCAAAGGGTTGGGAGGTTCTAAGTGACATAAAAATCAGAATCTTTTATTTTTTTTTACTATTTGTGCCTATTGTACTCTTAAGGGATACACAGGGATGGAGAGGTTATTGCAACCATTGTTAAATAAAAGTATGTGACAAATTAATATTGTGTTACTAAATTAAATAGTTAAATAGTACACAACCCTTTTAACCAGGATAAAAAAAGAATCTCATATTTTGTTACAAACTGCCAATAATATCGTGGTGTGGTAGGGTGATATTACAGTATTAAATATATTAGTAGAGTAATTGAAATTGTGCTATTTTAAGGAAGCATAATATTACTTTGTAAAACCACTACATGCACAATACTGTAAATACATTGCTGAATAGTAAAATCGTGAACATAAACAAGTTTCCTTTTGAATTAAAGAAAAGAAATGTAGCAAACACACACATGCAGATATATAGATATGTATATGTATGTATGTGACCCCCAAACTGGACGAGTGGCTACAATATTACCTGGGCAACATGCACACGAAGTGGAGTTGTGGGCCAAAGGGTCTGAGGTTCCCCTCTCACAGAAAACTTTAATGATATGTACGCTGGTGAATTTTAGATGTACAATTTTAGCAGGTCATTGCCCATTCACTTGGTTACATGATGTGGTTTTATTTATTTTTAGTGCCTCCTGAGTTTTGCTGCACTGCCCCTGCACTGAGCACATCTTCTGCTGTGGACTGAGAGGCTCCAGCCTCCAGATAACATAGAGCAAACTTTTTTCTCTGAAATGTTAAACTTTATCTTGTAGGTTGCCTTAATTGATTACGTTTGTCTTTTGAAAGAATGAGTTTGAGCCCGCGCTGCAGGTTGGCTGCATTGACATCTGCTTGAATCTGCATTCATTCTTTTGTATCTTGCTCCATAAATATGAGGCTGAATGTCATCAAATAAAACCACTTTTTGTAGATTGACACACCAGCAGCAGTCAGTTTTCCCCCAGTGGTCCTGATACGCCCGTACTGTACATCTGTTTTAACCAAGTCTGCTCCTAAACCTAACCCAGCTTGCTGTCTGCGCCTGAAGGGAGAAAAAAGTTAAAGGGAGGGTAACACCTTGAAGGAGTGCTCAAAGACGTAAATGCAGAGAAAGGTGTGATGTAAAGTTTTGTGTAGGTCTCTAAACAGAGAAAAAGCACGAACGTGTGCCTCAAGGGTAATGACTGGTACGTATCAGTGATCAATTTGTTGTGGGTAAACACAAATCCAGCCGCACTTCTAGTGGGTACGGCGTATACCTGTGTAGCTTATCATAGACAACACCACTTGTAGTGAACAGCATTACACATTATTGATTTAACACCCTCTGTAACCAGAAGCTAAACTTTAAGCAAAAATGATTATATGGTCTATGAATACATTTCAATTTGCTGTACATATAAAAATTGCAATTTAGCACTGTAGCATGAATTTATTTCTTATATTGCTGGCCTTTTCACTTTTCACTGTTTTGTGGTTGTCTTATGCCACAATGTGTCATTTGAGAGCAGTGACAGAGTTTTTACTTCATCACTACAGCTGTTGCTCTTGAAAGCTTTTTGCTTAGTTGACCAATACATGAATGCCAAATGAAGTGAGAAGGCATCAGAGTAAAAGCAAGACACTGCATGCATATTAACAGAGCACGGAGGTCATTGCACCTCTGAATGTGAAGGCATAGTTTTGATTTTCCTGTCAGCCACGGTGAAGTTTGATAGGAGTTTGATGCTGTGCTCTCAGCGTGTGATAGCCCTCCTCAGCTGATGACACCAGACAGTTCAAGGTGAGCACCACCCTGTCTTCATGCATGCATCTTATCACCGTCTCCCTAATGGTCCTTCACTTTGCTCTAAGGCATCTTCCTCACCACTCAAGCCAACATCACCCTCTGTCATTTCAGATGTTCTCTTGCCCAGTAAACAGGTTCAAGCACCACCCCTGTCTTCATGCATGCATCTTATGTAAACGTTCTCCCTCCATGGTTCACTTTGCTAACTCTAAGCATTGACTTCTCATCTTCCTCACAAGCCATACAAGCCTTAATAATCTATCACCTACACCATCATTCTCAAGCCCCATTGCATTAAAACCCAAAACTTAATTTAAAAAAGTACTGTTTGGTATTTATTTAAATTTGGCTCCGTTTGTTTGCAGCCATGCTGATGGAAACCAATGAAGGAACCCACTGTGGCAAGGTGTAGCAAAATGGGAGCTTCTTAAGAAACTGAAGTAAGCTTCCACAAAAAAAGTACTAAAACATAACCGCGACCCTAAACATGTATTCATTTATTGCCCATGCTGTTCTAACGAAATTCTATCCAATAGTTGTGGAGAAGTCAATCCTTGCATACTTAATTTTCTATTTTTTTGATTAGTAACATCTAACGTTACCCCCTTGCTTTTGGCCAGAGACAGTCAAAGTATAGTCATTAAAATATAATGTGAAAATTACTCCAACACGAATAATTCAGTCATATTCAGAGTACTGAAGTATTTTTAGCAATTACTTCATTTACTTTTAAACAATAGTTTAAAATTATTCCAAAATAAAAACTTTGCAGACGAGTTGGCACTGCAGGTGTACCCCCCTAAATGTATTAAGCCCAAAGGCACTGGGATAGGCTCCATGTACCCGCGACCCCTAACAGGAACAAGCGGTAGCATAATGAACAATCCGAACTTTGGATCAATAAATAATAAAATACATTACTTCCACCTGACAACATCAATTTTTATTTTGACTGTCTCGCCCAGTCCACCATGAAAAATAAGATATGTATAAATTATGTAAACTGATTAGATTAGAAAGACAAGATTTTAGCACCATTACAGTATGTTTTGCCATATTTACTGATAAAAGACAAAACCAAAACCGCACTGCAGTTATTGTTAACAACCCCTCATGTATTTGCCCAAGGAATCAGTCTGAATGAACCCGTATGCTCTTACTTGTTGTGAGCCTGCACTGCATCTTCAATCAAGTCTCTGAGTGCTTACTGTCTGTGGCACAAGTCTCAGTCATGAAGCTCAACTGACTTGTCGACCAGTCCTGCAGGTGGACCCCCTGCAGTTCACCTACAGAGCCAACAGGTCTGTAGACGACGCCAGCACTGCTTGCGGCATTGACTGTTGGAAGAACCTATGCCAAGATCCCCATTGGGACTCAGCTCTGTTCAACACCATCCTCCTGCTCTGCTCCAGGACTCAGCACAGCTCAACGTGCCTGACTCCACCTGCAGGGGATCACTGATTTCCTGACGGCTTGGAGGCAGTGCGTGCGGCGAGGAAGGATGTCAGACACAGCCACAGGATTCCCACAGGGCTGTGTACTTTCTCCTCGTTCTCCCTATACAAAACTTCTCCAGCTACGACTTAAAACTGATCAGTTTGCGCGGCACCACCCTCATCGGGCTCATCTCGGACACCTTCCTACAGGAGGAACACCCTGTGTCCTGGCCCAGCCAAGACAGGATGATCCCTTAGTGGGTCACTCACCACCATCACTCAGGACCTTAAGTGGGAGCCCACCATCAGCTCCCTCATCAAGAAGGCCCAGCAGAGGATGTACTTCCTGCGGAAAGCCAAGCGGCCAGTGCAGATGATGGTGCAGTTTTACACGGCCATCATTGAGTCCATCCTCACCTCCTCCATCACCGTGTGGTACTCTGGAGCCACAGCCAGGGACAAACAGAGACTTCAGCGCATTGTGTGCTCTGCTGAGAAGGTGATTGGCTGCAGACTTCCATCTCTGCAGGACCTTTTACGTCTCCAGGACTCAGGCACGAGCAGGTTAGATCACAGCTGACCCATCTCACCCTAGACACGGACTATTTGAACCACTCCCCTCAGGCAGGAGGCTACGGTCCATCCGGACCAGAACCTCCAACCACAAGAACAGTTTTTTTCCCTCTGCCGTTGGACTCATGAACACTTCTAAACACCTGCCACTTTAACTTTTATTCAATCAACAACCATTCATTGCACTGTTCACTTCTGCACTACTCCTGTAAATGTAATTATAAAATAGTTTACATACTAAGTCTATTTTTATCTTATTAGTACATTTAAATGTTTTAAGTTTTTCTTTAATGCTTATTTGATATATTTTTGCTTCATTATTGTTCATTGTTGTATGTTGCATTGAATCGCCAAAGCAAGTTTCTAGCCTGCGAATTTTGGCAATGGCAATAAACTGAAAACTGCTCCACCTAAATACTTACTGTATTGGAGCTATTTTTTTAATGTAGTGATGTAGAAAGTATTATGTTTGTCTTTCAAATGTAGTGGAGTCAAAGTAATACGTGCTATGACTCAAGTAAAGTACAGATACACAAAAAGTACGAACTGTACTTAAGTAAATTTACTTAATTATTGACCACCTCACAGTGGGAGGAATCCAAATCTTAACTTGGATGAGGATTTCATCTACAGCATACTCACTCTCTCTTAATACTGTGTCAATTCAAAAGAGCACCGAGTTTGCCTCTCTTTCCATCCTTTATATTTGTCAGACCCACTTATCAGTGTAACGTCAGCTATGTAAATGAAGTCTTGCTGAGTTAGCAATAGGTGTTTGTTTTCATTCTTTTTAAGATACACGGTCTATTGTGTTTTATTTCTGGTGTTTCTTATTTTAAAGGCAGTCCATCACTATCTTGCCATCAGTTCATCTTTAGTCTGCACATTCATTGTCTGCCTTTCTGCTGCTGGAGTATTTGATATGGCTCCTGACACAGCTCAGGCTCAGTAGTATTCATCCTTTGTTCTCGCTAGAAAGTGTGCCAAATTCAATAGAAGCCTGTAAATTGAAAATGCTTTAAAGTCGGTTTCCCACCTGATGAAGCAACAAATGTTTGTAAATGAACAATTAATTTGCTAAAGTTTTTTGCACGCTGGTGGAAGAGTACAGAAGATACCGTGTGCATTAGCACTGTAATCAAATTCAAATTCTTGGTCGACTAAAGACAGGCCCTATGCACTACTTAAGCTACTAAAAAGGGCGTAGCTTTTAGCTGGTAAAATCTCTGAAAATGATTATGATCTCTTGTAAAAAATAAAATAATAACTGCCCTAGTAAAGTACTAGTAAAGAGCATCTTCATATGTGAAAAGGCAGATTAAATTGTCCAGTTTCTCCCAAAACGCTTGCAAACTCACTCCATGCAATCTCCTTTCTGCTTTAGTCCTTATAAATCCGAAAATTATAATCCAAATAAAATAATTCATTCATTAATAAAAATATAGTCTACTTAGACACCATCGACCAATTAATTTGATTTTTTATTTAACCTTTAATTATCCAGTTTGAGAACCAATTCTCATTTACAAAGACGGCAGCACAAATAACAGAACAAGAGTTTATACAATACACAGATAAAACAAAACAATTCAAATTAAATCATTCACATATTACAGTATTTACAGTAAAAAAGTATGAAAGAGCCACTTGAAAATAGATGCATTAATTTACCAAACAACCAACATAATAGCCCTAACACGCATTACTTCGAAAACAAATGTAACAAACCTAATGTTTATGCCATGTTTGGACCTTAAAATCTTTTAGTGTAGTCTCTCCATGCCCTAACACCAAAGTACATCTTGGATATGTTGAACCATCTCGGACCCTGAGGACCTCAGGGACCGGCCTCCTGCTGGTACCAGAAGTCAGGACTAAACATGGGGAATCTGTGTTTCAGTTTTATGCAGCTAAAATCTGGAACAGTCTTCCTGAGGATGTGAGACAGGCCTCTACTCTGGCAATGTTCAAATCTAAGCTAACAGTTTTGTTTAGCTGTGCATATGACTGAAATTATTCTATTTCCTGGGGGAGAGAAAGGAGAGAGAGGGGAGGGGAAATTGGGACCTGGCAACTCGATTCCCAAGGAGAAAAGAGTGGGACATTTTTATTTATATATATTTTTTAATTTAATATGTTTTGTAATTATAATTTTATTGTTATTAATTTGATTTGTTTATTCATTTATTTTGACATTTCCTTCGAGAGATGCCACCTTCTACTGTTAGGACAACAATTGGAAGCCCGAGGGGCTAGCAAATAACTGAATGAATTACTTGAAAAGAAGTGATCAGGTCTGGCAACAACACCTGGTGTTCCGGAGAAGTGCTTTGGGAAAGAAATGATGGGCAACCCGGTGCGGGAGAAACGAGACAACGGTGATGAAAACTCACCCTTCTGGAGGAGCCGCTGCGGCCTACAAGAGTGGGCGGGCTGCAGGCTGCTGGAACAAGAGTGAGCAGGCAAATTGAGCTAGTCAAAGAGAAGTTTGAACAACGAGGTTTGGTTGACGGTGTGATGGAAACGCGGGCATAAGCGCGGTCTGGAGACCTGCCACCATCCACGCGGACGTTCAAATGTAGAGAGGCATGACGAGCGCGCACAGAATGTGTTTAATAAGCGAGGCCCGGGAGGACCCGCAGGAGGATCTGAATCCAGAACTAGCAGGGGGTGATCCGTGGCGAGACGCCAGTCTGCTGACTGCAGCCTGGCCTTGGAGCCTGGATGGAGCCCAGAGAGTGAGCTACTGGACTCGTGTGAGTTAGACGAAGCGGGAGAAGGTGAAAAAGGAAAGGAGATAATCGACAGTAAGCGAGAGCTGCGCCTGGGAGAGCTGAAATTATGG